>VUQH01026010.1:9438-19611 GCA_015106775.1 Etroplus canarensis
AAAATCATCTCAGTAATATACATATATATTTTTTTATATATATATATATATATATATATATATATATATATATATATATATATATATTTATTGAATGATGGAGTGTGAGTATTAAAATAGCATCTATGTCAGTGTGCAGTCCCAGGTGAGAACTAACAATGCTGGGAAAACTACCAGTTTTAGTTTGCTTACTTTCATCATCACAGTTCATGTGAATTTTTCACATATATTTTTTCACATGACTATGTTAACTTGTGACCTTCCGTGTGAGCAATCCAGACAATGACAGTTCTCATGCCAAAGGAAATATTCAGATGTCCATTAGTTCGTTGTTTACAAAGTAATGTAAGATATGGAGATAAGTGCCGTACTTATGTTTTGCAATAGTGGTATGTAGTTACATCACAGTATTCAAAGAAAGAAGTCACTGCTACTCACAGTGGAAGGAGGAGGGTGAGCCTGTGCACCTGCCGTAGATATCAGTTTGGTATCCTGGGTATGGAGGAGGCATGGAACTAGAGCCTAAACTACTGGTGACCCCTGCCATGCGGGACTTGGTCTTCAGTGCCTGGGCTCTCTCCTTCTTCAGCTTTTCTTCATCCCTTAACAGCGCAACCAGTTGCTTAGACTTTTCTCGGACATTGATGCCCTGGTCACGTCCCTCTCGATCTATGTACTGGAAGTCTCTCAGTGTCTGAATACTGTATATGTTGTCCCGGCACTCCTTCGCAACACGCTCAGAGCCTGTTTTGATTAAATAGTCCAGCAGTGTGAGCGCCTTGTAAACATGCCGCCAGTTTTTGCCGTGATCATTGAGCCTCTTCCAGATCATACCCATAACCTCAGTGAAAGCCACAACATTGAAAGTCAGATCTGCAATTTCAGCCATGAGTGAGCTTGGCGGTCCCCAATGGTCGTTGGACGTAGCCTCTCTAACCTTTATCTCAGCCTCCGTGTAGTTGTTGACCATGTTTTTCATTTGACGGCGGAGTGATGAGGTCTGCATGATGGCACCAGTATTCAACAGGAGGAGAAAGAAAGTCTAGCAGCAGGCCAGCCTACTGTGTTGCTTTAAGCAAAGTGGCTTGTTAGGTTAGCAGAAAGATGCAATAAGTTGGAGGCCTCTTGGTAACTTCAGGGATGTCCACAAGTGTGTTCCTTCTGCAATCAGAAAAACATAATTTAAGCCTGCACATGGTACTTTCTTCTTTTGCCAAATATGAATTGAGAGAACTTTTTCCCTATACAACAAACACACCACCTCCTCACAATTGTTACCAACAGTGAGCTCAACTGTCTCATTCTTTTTCCACCTATTAATTGTGTTTGGAAGGAGAGGAATAACTTCACACCTCCGAGCAACGTGAAATAAAACACCTGAGCTCAGTTTCCCCTGAAACTACTTGAAGAAACCTGGGCAAGACTATACAGTGCATTGTTCCTCAGCAAGCAGTGGCGAACTTCACATCTACCTCTTATATTACATTTCGCTGAATAATTTTTCCTGTCTATAAAAATACATTTTTGTGTTATATCCAACTTGTCTGCAGGGACGACTACCCAAGCTGGTGAAGAAATCTATTTTACTTTTTAGTGTTATTAGAAAAGGGAGGGGCTCCATCTCCCCTGTTTATCTGACCTGATTACATCACCACAGCAGCAGTAGGGCTTCAAAGCAATTAAAGGCTCACAGAACTGTAACAAACCAGAGAATCTACCACACAAGATACATACAATACCGTGCAAAACTCTTGAGCCAACCCTCATGCCTTTATATTTTGCCTCCAAGCAGTCATGAGCAATAGTTCTTCAGGGTTTCTGCAGGTCCTTCAAAGTTTTTCTTTGGATATTAGCTGCTTTTTCATTCATTTTCGGATGAATGTTCTTTGCTTGTTAAGCTACTTAACACTGACCTGTGAACAGTATCTGAAGGACATGTCCTTAAAAACAGGAAAAAACCCAACAAAGACCTGACACAGGAACTGAGAGGTGCATTTGGCCCTTCAGTTGATCCATCTACTGTTCACCAAAGCCTCATCAGAAATGGTCTCAGTGGAAGGGCGACTGCCACGGAGCCATCCTTAAGGAATGGAAACAGAAAAAAATTCAGAGGTATGCCAGATTACACAAGAACTGGACTGAATGAATCCAAATTTCATCAATATGTATGGAGGAGGTAAGGACAGCGGTACAACAGTAAGTGTCAGCAGCACCTGTGAAACATAGTGGAGGCTCTGTTGTGGTTTGGGGCTGGATTTCAGTAGGTGGTGTTGGGGTTCTGGTCAAAATTTGTAAAAATATGAACTCTAAACTATTGTCAGATTTTGATCCATCATGCAGTACCATCTGGAAAGTCTCTGATTGGCAAAAGCTTAATTTTTCAACATGACAATGATCCCAAGCACACTGCCAATGCCTTAAAAGCCTACCTGGACAGAAAGACAAACAATGAAACACTACCAGTCATAGATTTGCCTCCCTAGAATCCGGACCTCAACATTATTGAAGCAGTGTGGGATCATCTTGACAGAAAACATAACAAGACGCAGCCAATATCCAAAAGAGAGCGTTGGAACATCCTTGAAGATTACTTAAAGATAGTACACAGAAGCTTGCCTAGGAGAATTCAAGCTGTGTTGAAGAATAAAGGTGGTCATGCCAAATATTGACTTTCAAGCTCTTAGAATTGTAAAAACTCAGTTTTAAACTGCATTACCATTTATATTTGCATGCTTTAAAAAAATCATGGCACTTATTTCACATTTTCCCAGCAAAATATACAGAAATGAGGGGTGACTTGATACTTCTGCACAGTACTATACATGTTTGGCCAACAGAATCACCAAATGTTCTCTTCTTTTTTTTTTTTTTTTGTAAAAAGGTAACAATAAGGAAAATATTATTTTCAGGTCACAGCATGTGTCACTTTGCCCTGAACTTTGGATTGCTGCCTTACATAGTCTGTGGAGTCGTAAGCAAACTGATAAGCTCCCTCTCCTCTACATAACTGAGCAGAGATATGTGGAATTGATGGGCCGATCCTTTTACATTAAATATGCTGTGTCATGAGGAAGAAGTTCCAGAATGTAAAGGGGAGAAAGACAGGCTTTTAAATACATGATATAGACATCACAGTTATTACATACTTTACATTTTGTCTCTCAAAAACTAACAAAGGTACTTTAAATGTAAGATGACAGCATGTATGGTTTAGGAAGGCCTGCCAACAGGTTTCTGCTTCAGATGACAGCAGGATGAATGATATATGCAAATCCAGTTGATCGCTTAGCCCTTTTTCCCTGAGATTATATTGCTGTACCTAGAGAGTGAGTGAAAACTTCCTGGATATGAAGTTGGTGAAACGGAAAACTGAATTCACATTCAGCTAATAGCAGAGAAAGGAGTGCTTTCACAGAGGGATCAAAGAGCCTGGCTGTCAGTTCAAGTCTCTCTGGCCGGATTTCTGTCCCCATGACTATGGAACTCACACTCTTAATTTACATAAATTCATTTGGTGATAAGGGCCAATCTGGCACATTGATTTAGTTCATTACCAAATATCTCAAAGTAAAGTGAAGGGGGGCGCACAAGAGCCTGATTTACGACCTTGACATAAGAAATTTCCAAACTTAAAACTAAAGGATTTAATCAAATGCGTAAGAGTCCGGATCAAATAAAAGAGAGAAACACACCCTACAGGAAGCAAAAGGAAAACTGCTCCCCAGATCAGGCCTACACGCCCGCCCCAGTGTTCTTTAATGTGCGCTACAAACGCAAGAAAACGTGAGCAAAAAGCGCGGCTGTCGCCTCAACTCGCTTCCCCTGATGTGTCCTCTCTGTCCCAAACTAGGACGACCTAGTACTGCGTCAAATGGGATGATCGAGCAGGCGAAGTATGTGACCGTGACTCAGCCATGTTTCCGACTTTAAAAGTTAAAACCGCGACAAAACGACAAGAAAACACTTAAATCGCGAAGAGCGGTTCCCACCAATTCCACTTTCCCCCTTACCTTCATGTCATAGCGCGTCAGCGGGGTCCCAACTTGGGGAGGCTTCGGGTGGAATCAGAAACACCTCCGCCTCTCGACATGTCCCGAAGCTTTCGGGCAGACAACTAGTGCGGAAAGATACTTAAAGCTCAAAGCAAGGCATTCACTGAGGGACCGTATGAACAGTGCAGGGATCCAAACCCACAGTGCGGCGGACGCGACGTTTTGTTTGGTGTCAAACTAAGTTGTGTGTGCATATCACAAATCCAGGCACTGAGCCTGCAGATGGCACAGCCCCCCTATCAACACACACTCACTCTCACACACACACACACACAGTAAAAATGGATGGAGAGGGAGGGAGGGAGGGAGGCCATGCAGAGTCAGACTTAACTCTTTCACTGCCTCTGTGCTGACTGAAGCAGGTGATCACACATGAGGTTATACTGCAGGTTTAAAAGAAAAATTATTACAATCCAAGTAAAGGAACTCTGTTAGGAGTGCAGCTTGTATTTACTCCCGCAATCTTCATGACATAAAGAACATGTGGCTCTGCATGAATTTCAGGAAATGTAACCATTAACCATAAAAGGATATGCAACTGGACCATTATACAATTTTGCACTGGGAGCTAACATACAAATGTCCATAAAATGGGATTATCTAAACCTATCACAGATCCTTTCATTGCCCACAGAGATATGACAGAGAGGCTGCGCTGCAACACTTTGTGAGTGAGCATGCTGTCCCAGTGGGAGTCTACAAAGAACCGCTTTTCCTTTTCCCCACCTTCATCCATGCTTTTCTGCTGTTTACTTATTTATTACCACTAATGGGATTTTTTTTTTCTGAAGTCCCATCCACATGCATTAAGGCCTAAATCTTCTCTGTATTCATGCTGGCTTGAATTAAATCAAATCTGCAAAGTAATCTCAGGGTGCCCATATGAAAGTGCATTGATGTTAGTGAAAAAATATTATCTAACTAAGGAAGAAGCTGCAGGAGAGAACAGTGGGTCCTGTGGTTGACTGAGCAGGATATACAGGAAATACCAGCTCCACCTTGAAGCAACAAAGGCATTCTAGTAGAAGGGTAACAGAAGGATAAAGTGCACAGGAATCAAAAGTTCATCAAGCTAAATTACAAATGCTCTCAGGAGATGAGGAGTATTACTAGTGATAAGAATATCACTAGTAGAAATAAGAGAGTACGGCTGAGTACTGACTGTAGGAGTGTATTTTTGCTTGTTCCTGCCTCCTGTTATTTTCACGTGACTCTCACTGATCAGGTCCGTCGAGCCCAACTTCATATACTTCCTCCAGCTCTCCTCCTCTCTGCCTTTATTTCTACTGAAAACAGATGCCTGAGAATTCTTTGTTTCCTAACAAAGGCGTGATGAGGTCAGGACAAGGAGGGGGCATGCAGGTCTGGGAAAACAGAGGGGGAGGAGAGAGAACTGCCTAAAGTGATGTCATAGAAGCAAGGAACTCTGACTTCAAGTGTGTGTATAGTTGTATTACTTCTGTTTTGAAGACATGAAGCTATTTACACAGTCACATCCTGGGGACCCTCCTCCCTTTTTCGGACAAATCATTAAACTGAAAAGTGATAACTGAAGTTCAGGGTTAGGGAAATAGTGGTTGCAGTCACAATAAGTCTTTAAGGGCACCGATATGCCATCCTATTTCATTTTTTTTTGTTTTTGTCGGATGGCTGAGTTAATTGTTAACCTAATAACGTAAACAACAATGCAAAGAATTTAAGAACTTTCAGGTCATTAAAACTCTAAAGTTAATTGAAAATATTGCAGAACACATTCAAAATGTAGAAAATTACTTCGGAGTATTTGAAAAATAAATGCCTATGTTAAATTTGATGCCAGCAACATATGTATTTCAAAAGACTTGGGACAGAAAATTATGCCATCTGGGCAAAAAGAAGAGAGGCTTGTTCTCAGTGTCTGTGATGATTTGGATGTGCATTACTACACATTACATGGAAACTTGCTCATCTGTGAAGCCACTATTAATGGTAAACTATACAGTCACTTGAAAAAAGTACACCCACTTTTAATTCTAAAGTTTTACATATTAGGACATCATAAAAAAAATCATCTGGACCTTAGCAGATCTTAAAATTAGGTGAATACAACCTCGGATTAAAAACAATACATGACATATTATACTGTTACATTACATATTTTACAAAAATTAAGCAAAAATGAAGAAGCAGTGTGTGAAATCTAAGGTCCCCGCTTCCATAGCAATTAAGAATGTAAGTAGCAGCCAGGTGCTGCTAATCAAACGCACTGGATTACTTGATCATCAGCCAGCATGACTGTAAAAGAAGTAGTTCTGGCAGTTTGCTGGTCTGTAGCATTCAGGTGTGTGTTAAAACAAAGCAAAGGAGGAACAACATCAGCAACGATTTGAGAGATGCAACTGTTGTTGCTGCTCATTAGTCTGGGAAGGGTTATAAGGCTATTTCCAAACAATTTGAAGTCCACCATTCTGTAGCGAGAAAGATTATTCACAAGTGTAAAACATTAAACATTTATGGGAGTGGATATCACAGTAAGTTCACCCAAAATCAGACCATACAATGCTCAGAGAAATTGCAAAAAGCCCAAGAGCTACATTTCAAACTCTACAGGCCTCAGTTAGCATTGTAAATGTTGAAGTTCATGACAGTACAATTAGAAAAAGACAGAATGACTATGGTTTGTTTGGAAGGGTTGCCAGGAGGAAGTCTCTTCCCTCAAAAAAGAAGATGCCAGCATGGCACCACTTTTTTCCAAACACAGCCTATCAGCACAAACACCTCAAACCAACTGCCAGTGGCGGAGGGTGAAGATTTTGGCTTGTTATACGGCCACAGGATCTGGGCATCTTTCAGTCATTGAGTCGACCACAAACTCCGCTGTATACCAAAGTATGGTTGAGTCAAATATGAGGCCATCTGTCAGAAAGATAAAGCTTGGCCAACAACGGAATTTCTGGGCCACTGTAACACTTTCTTTCTTTTTTCTTTTGTTTTTGCTTTCTTTTTTAATTTATTTCAGCCACAGTCTTGACCGCAACCCATGTATAATGCTGTGGTGGGGCCTTAAGAGAGCTATCCAAAAATGAATGCCCACAAACCTCAATGAACTGAAACAACAGTGTAAAGAAGAGTGGGCCAAAATTCCTTCACATGTGAGAGGCTGATACAGTCATACAAAAAACAAACAAACAAGAAAACATTACTTCATGTTATTACTGCAGGAGGCATTTTGGTTCTGCAAGCTACTAAACCATCAGGTGTCCTTTGTTTTTCACTCATGGCTTAACCATTTTGGGTTCATTTTGGTAAATAAATAATGACACAGAGGAATCTGTTGTGTGTGTGTTTTTAGATTTAAATGATTTTAGAAGCTGGTAAGGATCAGATGATTTTTTTAAACAATTATGATATGTAAAACCATAGAACTGAAAGACTACTTTCCTTTTCACATGACTGTGTAAAGGTTTTGGAACAATGTATGCTGTGTATCCTGACTATCTCTTTAGATAAAGACTTGCTTATTTGAGCATGACAATAACAAACTGCATTTGGCACCTACTATACCAACATATTACATTCTACAATAACATACTACAAACAATACATTACAACAGCATGGACCTGTAGTAAAAGAATCAGACTGGCCTGCGGTCCAGACCTGTTACCAGCTGAATACATCAGGAATGAAAAAACATTATGAATAGAACTATGGCAAAGGAGACCCCAAATTGAACTCCTATATCAATCAAAAGAAGAAACGAAGAATGAAAAAAACATTTTGCTTTCACAACTACAGAAGTTAAACAACTAATACAAGAGGTCATGCAACACAGACCTAAACACATGACAAGTTTTTTCAAATGTGTTGCTTGCATCAAATTGAAAGTGAGCATAATTTTCAAAGTACACCAGCATTTCTTAAGTTGTCTTTAAATTTTAAAAAATGATTTACAGTACACTGTTTTCACTAACATTCTACACAACACTCCAACCTTTTAGAAGCAGCGTTTAAAGTCGATGTACTGTCGTTTGAAATGATGGAAGACCAAGTGTGTGTGTGTTTTTGAAAAGAGACAGAAAGAAATTGAGATTTTTCACTTTAAGTTTCATCAGGTAGGGCATCCGGCATTAAAAAAAAAACACCTACCAAATTACTAATGCAGATTAATCCACTGTGGCGACCCCTTGGAGAGAACACAAAGGAGCAGCCGAAGGCAGATATTAATCATCCCGTTTATCGAAGAAATCACCAAACTTCATAGTAGCTGTCTTTAGCATCCTCTGGTGGCAGATATTTTGCCTTCTGAATTTTGAGCCGTCGTACAGTTGATTTTGTGGTATTACATTGTGTACTGTAACTTAATTAAAAAAAAAATCTTAGGCTCATTTGAGGTTTATTTAATGTCCTCTGAAATGTGTTATTCAGTTTTAAAGTTGCTTTTAGAGACATGGAAAGTCAATATGAAATTTTCAGAATTTTGAATCTGTCCTGCTGCTGATGAAAGATGAAGATTATGATTTATTCGGTCTATTGACCTGGACTTGCGGAACACCTGGTCAAAGACAGCCTTCAGGGCAATCTGTGGAACCCCTAGCACCCACCAGCAGAATATAGCTCAGGTGCTTTTTGTCCTTTATGAGGGTTTTTAAACCATGTGGATACATCCATACATATTTCGGCAGGGTACTAACCCAAATCACATCCAGAAACCTTTGCAAAATCTACCTGAACAGATCAAGGAAGAGTCACCTAAACTCATCTCAACTGAACATGGAAGGGCTTGAAAAATAAAAAAGGCAAAAAATCCCTATTTGAAACACTGTCAGATCACGCAGTTATCAGATTCTGTACAAACATTTGAAGCTCATAATGGCTCAAGGACAGCTGCCATAAAAAAGAGCTGAGACAAGTGACTCAGATTTTTGCTCAAATTTTCAAGCTCATTATCATGTTAACAAAATATTTTGCATTAGATTAAAAACGCAAACTAAAGGTATACTTTTGAGTACTCCCATGCTTTTGCAGCCCATCATATATCACTAAAATATTTCTCATTTTATAAAATCTTTCAGTTTTACAGTATGTGTGGTTACTGCAAATGACACTGATTTAGAAGCTACTCACCTTCCATCTGTATATTAGCAGCTACTATAGCAGTAGCTATATTCCATTGTCTTAGTATGATTTTCCACTGCAGCACTAAAGTGCACTTGTTGAAATGAAACTGCACTCTCAAGGCAATCAGCCAGTCTGATAACTGCATATTTCTTCAGATCTCAAGAAAAAAAACACTATGTGGGCTGTCCATTCAAAGTGTCCTTGTTACATATTAGTTTGATGAAAGAAAAAAAAGCCACGGCTTTGCAGCATGCTGTGGCATCTGCAATGAACTGCTAAATTACTATGTGCTGTCAGGTATGTACCAGTGCAACAGATTCAGTCTAAAACATCTGCATATCTCTGGATGCAAATAAATGGGTTCATTTTCCTCTCTAGAAATATAAATTTGATTTACTGGAGCATACAGTGGAAAAATAATATCAGATTTCTGACGCCGGTGTGCTGCAGAGGACTCATCATGCTGTGTGATTCATAAAGCAGAGAGTAGCTCTGTCTCAAGTTTCATCACTCACAGCAAGTCGTGAGTAACACAGAAAATAAAGGGGCTTCTACAGTATGCAAACAGTTCAGGAATAAACTCTCTAATGTACAGGTTTATGTCAGGTTGTGCAGGGATGTGTCGTTAAGTGGGTTCTGTTATGAAAACATTGTGAAACTGTTAAATAACATAAAAGCAGGCACAGCAAATGGCTTTTGTCACCATGACAGCATTTCAGGAGAAGAGAATAAACATAATTAATTAGCTCTTGCACATCACACCTCTAGCGTCCATGATATGACCAATTATCTGTACTTTGTCTATCAGATCATGATCCATCCATTTATCTATAATTAGACAGGAAGCACCTACAGGTCAGGTTCTAAAAATAGAAGAGTACAGATGGGGGTGATTTTTCCTTTGTGTTTGTTTCGCTCAGAACAAAGAGCATAATTTATACATTTCAGCCAATTTGGAAAACTGCAATGCACCAACTAAAAGCTCACCGGTACATTTCCAGGCTTATTTAGTTTTTATTTTTT
>VUQH01026012.1:4904-25468 GCA_015106775.1 Etroplus canarensis
ACACACACACACACACCTACACACACACACACACACACACACCCACACACACACTCTCACACACATGGTCACTCCACCCCATACACACCCTTGCCACCACCTATATACCCACCCAACACCACAAAACATAGTCACCATTTCTTTTCTAAGAATCTGCCCCTCCTTTCACACAACACACACACCCTCAACCTGCCCAACAAACACACAGTAGAGAGTGTGTGTTTGTGGGTGTATGTGTGTGTGTGTGTAGTGGAAACTTTCTTGGTCCAGAGGTGTCACCTTCCAGACGAACGTCACGCATTTACCGGAGCTTTCCAACTTGTTGCTGATCTTTCCCCTCTCACTTTCTTCTCTTTATTCCTTGTTGTTCTTCACGCAACATTATTTATACCTTACTGCTTTAAACGCCGTCAAAGAAACCAGGCGAAAGTCATCAGAATTTTAACAGAAGGTACCAGTGTATGTTTGTTTTGTTTTGTCAGTTTGTCCCTGGTTGTGCTTCATATGCTGTCACTGCTGAGTGCACTGTCCAATAACAGAAGGTGATTCACATGTTCTGAGGAGTAATAAAAAGAGAAATGTTTAACTTTATAAGTAATATGTTTGCCCTGTCTGACAGCTCAGGATACTGACACATGAAACCAACATTTTCCCGCTTCCTCTTTTTTTTCCTCTTCTTTTTTTTTACCAGAACTGGTCATCGTCCCACGACACGTATAAATTACTGATCACCTTAAGCTATTCTAAAAAGAGTCCTGCATTGACCAACCACGTTAGATAATAATCTCAATTCATTCATTTGGTTTTTGTATAATCAAATATCTTTCAATTTTTCTTTATATAGTTTTTTTGGGAAAATACAGGGGTTTCAATCCAAATTAGTCCACGCATTAAAAAGTTGCAGGAAGCCAGAACAAGGTTAGAACAAACACACAAGCAATCAGCTAGCCTGGCTATGTTCAAACAAGAAATATAAGAAGACCTATAAATCTTCAGCTTAATGAGAGGACAAGTATTTTGTAGTTTTTGGTATAGTTGCAAGTACCTGCTAGCAAGCAGCCGGCTATAGTCTGCAGTAATAGAGAATAGTGTCACCAAGTTCTGTAGCATCCTGATTGGGCAAATACATCAAGACCTATTCTCACAACTAATGGGGGGGGATGACAAATGGCAACGTAAAAGAGAGGGTGGACTATACCATGTCGTGCCACTTTGAATCTGTAAGTGTGTTCACACTATCAAGTACACTCAAATGCAGTTTACTACCATCCTGGGAAAATAGTAAATGGACTGGTACAGGCACTTTTTACTTCAAGCCTCATTCACCTATAGACTATTTTAAGCATATTTTAACTATAGTGCACCGAAAGCTGCATTAGGAACAACTTAGGGTTTGGCATCTTGCCAAAGGACACTTCAGCATGCAAGCTGGAAGAGCCAGGGATCAAACCACCAACTTTCTGATTAGAAGATGACCAACTCTAACTCCCGAACCCTGAAGAAGGTACCCTGAAAAAGAAAGGACACCCTTACTGCTTCCATAGGTATTAAGAGGGTAAGCAGCAGCCAGGAGCTGCTAATCAAATGCACTGGATTAATTGATGATCAAAGGGTGATCACCACCATAAAACCAGAAATTGTGTCAGTTTTTTTTAGGTTTGCAAAGTCGCTTCTAAATATACTACAAGACTTCTGGAACAATGTCCTTTAGATAGATAAGACCAAAGTGGAGATGACTGGCCATAATACACAGACCCACATTTGGTGAAACCCAAACACAGTACTTCAGCTCAAACAACTTATTACAGCTATCAAGCATGGTAGTGGAGAGGTGAGTATTTGGGCTTGTTTTGCAGCCAAGTGACCTGGGCACCTTGAAGTCACTGGGTTGACCAAGAACTCTTCTGTATACCAAAGTATTCTAGAGTCAAATGTGAGGTCATCTGTTCAACAGCTAAAGCTTGGCAAAAATTGAGCCATTCAGCAGGGCAATGATCCCAAGCACACCAGCAAATCTACCACAGAATGGCTGACAATCAAAGCATTCCAACGGCCCCATCAAAGTCCAGGCCTCGGTCCAAATGAAATGCTGTGGTGGGACCTTAGGAGAGTTGCGCATAAATGAGTGCCTGTAACCTTCAATGAACTGAACAAACATTATAAAGAAGAGTCGGGCCAAAATTCCTCCAAAATAATGTGAGAGACAGATAAAGTCATACAGAAAATTGATACTTTAAGTATTGGTTCTAAAAGCTACTGAATCATGGGCTGTAGGTTTAGTTTTCACAGGACTACACTCTGATGGTACACTCATAAATTTGATTTTGAAATGATTTAGACTTTCCACTCAATGATAGCTACCTTGACTACATAGCTGAAGGAGAGGTACTCAAGTTTTCTACCAGCTGTAGGGGAATACGTTCATCTGTGCCAAACGTGACACAATACTAGCTAGCTGGCTAACAGTGGTAGGTTTTGTATAGCATTCATGTTGCAGTATTGTAAGTTTTTATAGTATTTATACATGTTAAGTTATCTTTACTGTAGAAGAATTTTATGTTACATGTGATAACGGTACATATTGACCGTTGTGGTCAAACATCGTAATTGTCATTTCCTGTACTAAAGGTAAAGTCCGCTGGGCTTTTACACCCAAGCCTACAAGGCTCATTGGGCCGGAGCTTATCCCCGGTTTCTGTAGCGTGAAGCAACTTAGGAGTTAGACTCCTCCTGGATGGGACACTAGTCTATCACGGGTTACCTTCCCAGTATTTTTACTGATTTTTACTGCTGGGTGGACAGAGGCACACATGCGTTTGGGCCCTTGCCTAAGGGTCTTGGCACGGTGGGGGTCTGACCAGGATTCGAACTCAGAATCTCGCGAGCCCGACACCTTAACCATCACACCACCGTCCCCACGTATTTCCTGTACTGTAAGTATACAACTGTCCATACTGGAGTTGAGATGCCATTAAACTAAACTCACACACTGTTCAAAATAAGACACAATGAATATCCCTGTGTTTCTCTTTACCATCTTTTTTTCAGTCCTGTGTTGGTGTGGGATAATAACCAAACACACCATTGTAAATTGGGAGGTTTACAGCAGTTGCCAGCTAATATTGTTTTCCTTGGCATAGTCTTTAAAATAAGCTAGGCTAACCCGACTCGAAACTCCCCCTCAGTCCATCTTGCTTTTGTAATTTATCTTATTTGGTATAATTCTGAAAATGAAAGTGAATACAATTGGCAAAGTATTGAGGTATTTTGGTATAACCTTTACTTGTGCAGTTTTTTTTTAAAGTAGACAAACTGCCCAGCAAAAAAATGTCATCACCCACACAAGCATGAACTCTGAGGTCTAAAATCCTCATGGAAAACTATCAAACACCAAGTTCAGTGATAATACACATGCTCGGCCTGGGTGCTATTGGAATTTATCTTTAAAACTAAACCACAAGAATGAGTCTTGCTAACTGATGTCCTTGTTTTCTCTCTCTCTCTCTCTCTCTCTCTCTCTCTCTCTCCCTATCTCTCTATCTGGGCCAGTTTTATTGGTGTCCTGGTTTTTGGCCCAACTGCTGCTCGTTTTTTAAAGTGCGGTCAGCACAGTTCACAATAAAGTGGGAACACGTGTACTGACAAACACTCCCCACGCTCCCTCTGCTACTGTTACCGCTACAAGCTCACACATTCTAATTAAATTCAAAACGTCAGGTTCGATTAATGTCCATAAAAAGTTTACTGTTCAGTAAATGTTTCTGACTCTTTGGAAATATCACAGAGAAGTGTGTTTTCGTTCAACTGGCCTTTTCTGGCAGCTGAATGACGTGTTGAAGGAAATCCCTATGCGTGCCATTATTACTTTTTGTCTTTAATTTTTCATACATTTTCTGATCTCTGCGTGATTGTCCGTTCCTCTGTCTCATCTTTTTCCCGATGTCCGTCTGTGTTCCTTCCCCTTGTTCCTCTCATGTGTGTCCCCACTCCTGACCCTTTTTCAGTCCCCCCCACAATCAGCCTCAGGTCTGGTTTAGCACTAAAATCAACCCTGAGATTTAGGGTGACACTGTTAATCAGGGTTCAGCTGAACTTGGACATGGCCTGCTTCAGATTGTCTGCATGTCTCTCTGTTGCACTGTGTGAGTGTGTGTGTATGTGCATATAACATGGAAAATAACACCTTTGTCCACTGGCTAACAAGGCTGGTTCTACCATCATGGTTTTATCAGCCAACTAGATATGTAGTATAAAATGCCTCCTCGGCTTTGTACCAAAGCAACTGGTGTTGTGTGACTTACCTCATTACAAGCAAACTCTTTGTGGGCGTGGTAGTGATTCCCCACTGTGGTGTCTTACTGCGTAAGTCTGTCTTGCGGGGTGCAGTTTGCTAGGGAGGATGGGGGGGATTTTCCCCCTGCCTCTGCTGTATTAGTCTTTTTATCCCTCGTGGGGATACAACAATCAAATCAGAAATGGACTTTCACTTTCAGCCTCACTGTGAACGTATGAATGGTGTTGCTAACTTTTCAGAAGAACGGAGTTTCAGCGTGCAAAATACCCAGTAAAGATGAAGCGCATTCAGAGCGTCATATTTTACAGGAGCCTCGCAAAAAAAATCCTAGAAATATTCCTGCTGAGTGTCAAACACATGTTGATCATCTACACCAGAATTCCCAAAGGAGCTTCCTATTTCAACGTGTTGAAACCGTTGTTCGGTATCAGGGCTGCTGTCTGTGATGTGCCGGAGTTAGAAAGCCTTGCTTTAAAGGGCATATCTGAAAAAATGTTATGTGCACAGTTTGTTGGCTTTGCATCTGATGGAGCAGTCTCATTTTTGTGTAAAAAAATAAAAAAAACCTAACCTGAACATCAGTCAAGTTAGAACCTGCTTCCATAATGATATAAAACACAGCTGAGTCATTTTCACATCTCTATAGACTCTCAGACTCCAAGAGTAGAGTCTGGTGTTGATCTCAGCTGTGGGAAGTAGGGGTGATCACACTCCAGTTTGTGGCAACTGAAACACAGTTGCGGTCCACCATGATGTATAAGAGACTCATATGTCCCTGATAAATGTTCTCACAGACATTTTGAACACATAATTCACTGCCTAAACTTCTGAGTGCCAAATCACATCTGGAGTATTGTAACTGGAGCACCAAGGAGATGGTACAGCTTTGACTCATTACGAGCTGCCGCCAAGCAGTTTAACAGTTCATTAAGCACTTATTCCACACTAATATCTATGCTGCAAAAGGCTGTATGCTTTGCAAGTTGTTCTTATATTTTGCATATTTGGAAAGGTTCTAGTCAGCTGTGTGTAAAAAGGCTTATTGTATAATTAACTGCTGCATCTAAAAAGACCTCATAGTTGCAAGATAAAATGCACTTTTGGAAGCTCCCTTGTATTCTGTCCAAGAGGTCGTCACAGCGGATTAGTCCGCATTGGTAATTTGGCAGAGGTTTTATGCCAGATGCTCTTCCTGATGCAACGCTCCATGGTGAGAGGGCCTTGTGTACCCACCTGGAATCAAACCAGGGACCATTTGCTTGTGAGGCAAATATGTAAATCCCTACACTACGGGGACACCCACTACACAACTAGGACACTCATAGTTGCAAGACTAGCGTTATTCTGGTTCCACCTGTATGTACGCCTGAGGTGTGTGGCCTTTCACTGGGCAGAGATTTGATGACTGCGCTTCTCTGCTGTTAAAATACTGTACGTAATCCAGTCTGGTTTTTAGTGCTGAAGTTTCAGTTTTGTTTTCTTTTGTTTCATTTTTTGTTCTTAATTTGTATAGTTGAAGTTTATAATTAATAAAATATGATACATATTATAACAGGATATTCTAACAAATCGCACCCTGGATGTTTGTATGTACTTCGCTGGTGGACTGGCTTTTCTTTTTTCTATTGTTTGTTGTAATAATGCTAAAGATTTTGACCTGGCTTGGTCATGAAGTATGTGTACGTATGTAAACACAAGGACAATAAAACAGCTTTGGATTACAGCTACTAATGTAATTCAGTCTGAAAAAAAGCTATTAATAATAATGGAGAACACTCTATATAAAACCACCTGTAATTATTTTGTTGAGTCACCATAAACACTCAAGCTTTGCCTTTTTTCAAAATCAATACTTTTTCTTGATTTGTTTTTGTTTTTTTGTTTTTTTTGAGGAGTTGGTTAACAGCAACTTTGCAAATGAAGAACTTTAGGGTTCTGATGAGCTATGATGAAACATCTACTTTTCACAAGAATTGCTACTCCTCTTAGAGAATTGGTCTGCTTTTAGTAAACTTGCATGTAATGATCACCTAATGGGTTTCATCTAGACTGTGCTAAAATTCAAGGTCATATTTGTCATTTTACAGGCATTTTTTCCATTTTCACAAGAGTTGCTGCTCCTCTTAGAGTATTGGTGTGATTTTAGTGAAACTTGGGCACAGTGATTGCCTAGTGGCTCTTTATCCAAATTGCACTCAATGTCACATTTGTCATTTTATTGACACTTTTCAATTTTCACAATAATTGCTACTCCTCCTCAAGTACTGGTCCAATTTTAGTAAAATTTGCACATAATTACTACCTAATGGGTCTTCACCTAAAATGTACTTAAAGTCAAGGTCACATTGGTCATTTTACAGGCACTTTTCCATTTTCGCAAGAATCACTACTCCTAAGATTATTGGGCTGTAATATAATGTTCATAAAGTCAGTGTTTGTGTGTGCCCCTCTATACTTAAATGGCATCATTAGGTTTATTTATGGATATTTCATCGATATTCTAGTTTTAGGCACTGGACCCCAAATTGCTTCCACTGGCCATACCTGTACTTTAAAAGGTAATGTTTTATCACCTGAATTTAAATATAAATAAGCGAATGAAAGGCATCTGCAAAGTACCTTTATGCCCAATTTTTTTTCCGCACACCTCTAAAATTCCTCGAGTATAATTTTTTTTCTACATAACTCTTGTGTAATATCACAAATATTCATATGTTTCCCATTTTGAAAAGATACAAGCTTGAGGTTGAGACACATGCTTCAAAAATTCATGCAGATACTGTACTGTTGCTTTCAGCTGTAGGTGGAACACAGTAGCTTGACTGTCTTGTCTTTAAAGTCTAAAATAGACACATTGTTGCTGTTGCCAGGTAAAGTATATTGATACAAATGTGCCATAAAAAAAGCAAGGTGCTCTACACTCTGACTTGCTACTGTTACACTGCTGCATTGCCAAACTGATACAAATCTCAAAATCTATCACCAGCACTACATGTTTTGTGACAACAGTGGGGTAAAGGGTAAGCATTATTTTGGCTCTCCACCACAACCCAGACAAGAGTCTTGACTCCTCCAGCCTTAAAATAATATGCCAAGTGCTGAACCTTGGCTTTCAAAAATAAAGATGTAAAAAAAAGGAGCGGTTTGGCTTCTACCCAGCAAGACCCAGGGGCTGAGCTGTAAGACACGAGTGCTGTAAATGTTCAACACCTGACCTTTTGTGTGCTTTGGACTCCCACAACCCTCCCAATTGTTATGGCAGAAAAATGGAGGGAGCGATGTGGGAGCCCACCAGAGTTGTCGCTTGTAACCCCAGGGCAGGCGGATGTATGACGTGATTGACAAGGCGGATTCTCCTTCAGTATACAGTAGGATTTTTAAAGTGCTGCTCGCAAGCTGACATTTGTTTAGACAAGGCTGCTTCTTGGCTGCTGAGAAGCCACATAAACCAGAAGATGTCTGACAATCAGATGTTGAAAATCTGTTTAAGAAGGGCATCCAGGGTGAAATCTGTGCCAAATCACAAATGCAAATTCATCAACTGTACCTTGGGGAAAAACAAGGCTGCTATCCTTCCCTCTATATTGTGCACTTCTGGTGCTATGTTAGTTAGAATTAGTAATTAATAGATATTGTGTTACAAATGGCAAAATAACAAATACAATGTAATGATTTGAGACACTGTGGGGAAGTAGGTGGTGCACAGACTGTTTATAAAAGATGAAAATTTAATGCAACTCACTGGTTTCTAAACTACTACTTTTAAGCCTCAAATGTGGTTTATGGCTGTTGCAGTCCTTTGCTTTAAGCAGACATGAGGATATTTGGACAAGATGGTAGAGCTTGGGAGGTATCAGCTAAGGATTGCATCAGCTGGCTAGCTTAGTAAGGTAGATCTGCAATTCACTGTGGTATGATGGTGGTGAAATGGTACTTTCTTCTTGTCTGGCAAGCTTAAAACAAAATGCACTTTCTAGAAAACCTGAACAGCAGATACTGAATACTGAACAAGATGAGCACCTGTTTTATGCTTAGTAAAAATGATCCCCATTCAGTTATCCCGAAAGTGGGAATTAGCTAGCAGGCTGAAAACATTGCAACATGGGAGTCTTTGTCTATGCTTTTGTAGCCAGCCTTGGTACTTCCTTGGTGGCTTCATTTTTCAGCCCCGGAGGTTGCCGCCTGAGGTGGTCAAAGTCAAGTGAAGGGTCTAAACAAAGAAAATATTGATAATGCTAGGGAGGGTCTTACCTATTAAAACATTAAAGCATGAGATCCAACAATTTTGAGATGCCGTGATAGCCTAGAAAGCAGTGAATTTCAGCTTATGCTTCTGCCTTGAGACTGGGTGTGATGATATGAGCGTGTTTGTGTGTGCCTTGGAAACGGATGAAAAGTCAACTAAGATGTAATAAGCTAGCTGCTAGAGCGTCTTAAAGTCTTTGGTAGCAAGCTGGAGTCTTGTTTCAAAGTTCAGAATCTGCTGTAAGCCCCCACAGACGCAGACTAAACACAGCATCGGCCCTATTGTTGTTCTGCACTGTTACAGCCCTCCCTGGAGATTTAGCAGGAGCCATAACCCTCTGCTGCTGCGACAGGCAGCCAATAGCCACGCTGCTTACTAATGACCCAGCCACAGAGGTCACACCACAGCCTGATCGCAAGAATTTTTACAGCACTGGATTGGAAAATGATGGGATTTGGGTTGTTTTTTCGACAGTTTTCAGGTAAGCCAGTGAAACACAGAGTAGTTCTGTGTGCTTTCACAGCATAAATACAAAGTGGAGGAAGGACTATGGCACAGTTTCCCTTTATGGCAGGACTACATTTGGTGATAATCAATTCAGCATGTTCACCATTTCTAACTATTGTGTTTTAAGAGCTGGACAAAATGTTTCATCTTTTTGTTCCATGTAATACATGACTAGTCACTCCATCTTCATTTTTTTTTCTCATCAGTTTCCATAGCGTGTTATTCTGTGGTTTGAAGACCACGTATACGCAAAGCAGCCATTACGGGAAGGAAAAGAAGAGAGTTTACTGGAAGAGGAGGCCCATAACTGAAAGTGTAGAGTTGGATCAGTGGATAGGCTGAAGGTCAAACAAACCCTACACATTTGTTCTGTCCATTATGGTGGACGTATGGGGTGGTTATGCATGCATTTATGCATTTGTATATATTTGACGTCGTCTCCACCTGGGTCTGGATTTCATCGCCATCTTCCAGTGGCTGAGTCATGTAATCCACCATGTTAACATAGTGATTACCTATCATTACGCAGTGCTCCGGTTTCAGTAAAGCTATTCAGTCAAGAATCCAATCTGGGTGTTTACTACCTGTCAGCACTGACTTCTCTTTTCCATGTCTGGGGTGAGCAATGTAGCATTTAGTTATATGAACATGGCAAGATAGTGAACATGGCATGGCTTAAATTTCAGAGACTGCTCAGAAATTTAAAGGTTAAGAGGACTATAAAGTTTCACTCATATAATACTAAAATGGGCCAAATTCCTACCTTAAAGCTGAAGTTGTTTGCTCAGAGTAGGAAGACCCCCGAAAGCGTTCCTCCCACCATTGTAGTTCATCCTTAAGTTTATAGTGTAGTGGTTTGACTACTTACTCTTATCAGTCTGGTTTGTCACCACAGTGGGCAACTACAGGGTGTTTCAAAAAGATGGACCCAATCTGAAATCACTACATCTCTGCAACTACAAACCACCCGTCGAAGTAAACGTTTACCGCATGGAAGGGCGGGGCATAGAGTTTTCAAAGACTGTAACTAGCGCCCCAGCCCCATATTGCTATCAAGAAATATAACGCATTGAAATTGGGACCATCTTTTTAAAACACTCTGTATTTTAAGATAATAAAACCCACTATAGTAAACAGCAGATTTAAGTTAGAGATTAGCTGGTAAACAGGCTATAAAATTTAGCATGAATAGAGCTAGAGGTCGCTCGGAAAAGGTGGTGGAGCCCAAAAAAGAGCAGAAATAAGGAAAGCGTTACTGCTCCACTCCAAATGAATTCAAACATCTTACCTTTGTCTGAATGCGTAAATGTTAACTCAAAGCTAAGTGAGAAAAGTTTTGCTTGCCAGTGTAGCCACAAGTCATAACTAATACTAGAATTTATCCTCTGGGAGAAAAAAGTATTCTAATTCTGATTCTGAAAACGTGACGTATTGGTAACACGAGTGAAGTGTCATTTCATTTAATAGGCTGTAAGTTATACTTTATCATTCCATTCGTGTCGTAACTTTCTAGCAGAGCTGTAAATAAATCAAAGTGCCAGTCTTGCAGCGACCAGACTCGCAGAAAATAGCGGGCCAAAACAGCCAAAACCAAACCGATCCGCACATCAAACATACTGGATTACACTCAGTATTCTAACAGCAGACATGACACAGCTGTACATGTCAGGCAAGCAAATTCATCATGAAACAAGAAAAAAAAAAATGCCGGTTTTTGAACTAGGAGTTCTCGTTAGATGCAAAATACAATAAGACCTGACTAAACATTTTAGACTGACAAGACTAAAGAATATTCCAAATATTTTACTGGCCCAAATTTGCACAGCATTTAACATAGACAGTTTTCCCTTTGCAGCTAAGGTATTAGTGTGGAACTAATGCTTAATGATAATGTTAAGATGCCCATAATACGTTTTACCATCACCTGGGTACTCCAGTTACAGTACTGAAAATGTGGTGCTCAAAGGTTAGATGATGCACTTCCTCATTAGGGGCACTGATGTCCAAAATGTTCAAAATATCTGTCAGGACATTTATCAGGGACAGGTGTGAGAGTCTCTTTTGCATCATGGTGGACCGTAGCCATGTATTTAATGCCAGTCCCAAGTCAGGATAAATGGGGAGGGTTGCAGGAGAGGGGAGAGGGAAAGCTTGTTAGGAGGCAGAGAGAGAGAAAGACAGGTAGAAGGATGGAGGTGTGAGTAGAGAATTTAAATGTAGGGACTGTGACTGGTCAAGGGAGATAGCTGGCTGATATGAGGATGTTGAAGATGGAGCTACCAGGCAGGAAGTAAAGACGTTCGCAGATGCAGTGAAGGAGGACATGCAGAGGGCTGGTGTGACAGAAGACGATGCAAGGGATAGGATGAGATGGAGGCAGATGATTCGCTTTGGCGACCCCTAACGGGAGCAGCTGAAAGAAAAAGAAGAAGTCTTTGGGTCTTAATTGCGTTGATGTCAATGATATCAGTCCTAATGTCCACCTGTGTATCAAGTACTTCTGTTATAGTGAATGAATTACAGTCAACCATGTCAGCTATAATGCATCATTGGTTACGACCCCTACTCTAACTCTAACCCTAGACAATTGGAATATGTCATTTTGGCTTTTATCAAATCGTTCCTCCAAGCCTTGGCAATCAGAGACTAAAGAACATGATCATTCTAACTGACACACATCAAACACTATTCATATTGTTTCCAAAATAAGTTTTGCCTTTTTCCAAAACCTATTTTAACTTAATCCTCAGAGGATTAATGACATCTTCAAAATACAGATATGTTAAGACAAGCTAGACACGAGTTACTTCCTTGTGGTTTGTAAAAATTGCATTGAATATTCTATAATCTAGCTCTGTGCCTTAAATCATTTGCCCAAATTGTTTTAAGGTATAGCGTTGGATAGTGTCTCCGTAGTGTAATAGTTTATACATTTGCCTTGCAAGTGAAAGGTCCCTGGTTTGATTCCAGGTGGGGACACATCATGGAGGGTTGTGTGAGGAAGGCCATATGGTGTAAAACCTCTGCCAAATTACCAATGTGGATTAATCTGCTGTGGCAACCTCTTGGGGGAAATACAATGAAGCAGCCGAAGGCTTTCTTCTAAGATTGGACATGAAATACTTTGCCCATACAGAGAACATCTTCTGTTATGTTGTAAATAAATGAATGGGCATAGAGAGGACAGATACACCTATGACAAATATTTTCAGATTCAGTGTGAGCATAAACTATCGGAAAGAATAGACTCTACATCTTACATGACCTGCTCTGGTTTCTGGTTACACAGCGGGTGGTCATTTGTCTGGATTCTCTCTAATACAGTGCATTATGCTGCCACACTATGTTCCACATATGCGTGTGGACTCCGGTGAACAAACTTATGGTTAGTATAAAGCACACATACGCACTTTATTCCCTTGCTTTCCCCTGGCTTTAGTCACCTTGTGAGCATGTTATCTCACCAAAGAAAGAAAAAAGATCCATGTGGAAATCTTGATGTCTGCCACTAAATGAAAAGCAGCCCCTGGTAACACGAAATACAACTCCTAGCACAATGTAAGAATGAGAGAGAAATGAAACTGGGATTATAATAGGTGAATGTAGAGGAGATGTTACAATTTTACATTTTTTAGCTTTTTTGATTTTTATCATTTTAGAATATCCAAAAAATACACAAAAAATGCATGAAATAGTTAGAGACTGGAAGAAAGGAAATAAGGTAGGATATGATTCTAAATCCTGCTCTTTCTTATTCTTCTTCTGCTTCTTCCTCTCCTTCTTCTTAGTATTATTATTATCATTAATAGTAGTAGTAGTAGTACTTGTAGTAGTGCAAACATCCTCAACAGGTTGGGAATAAGGGCCTCTGGTTTGTTTCTGAATGCATACCCTCCGTGAACACATAATTAAAAAAATCTTTTCAGGTATCACCTTGCTAAAAGTTGGTTTTGTTTCAGTTTCTATAAATAAAGATGCAGAAATATTTTATCGTAGGAAAAATTCAAAATTCAAGGACTGTTCAGACTTGGCAGAGATTTGCCGTTTCGGGCTGCTCTTGTTTCCTCTCCTTTGGATGCCTCGGGATATTACAGCAAAACTCTGCTTCGACATTAAGACCCTAGGGGATGAATTAACATTGCACAGCCCAGCAAATGTCAAGAAAACATCGAGCATTCATGACCTTTGAGTTTGGAAACGTTGGATTCTTCTACACCTCAGTCAAATACCCACCTCTCATCTGCAGTGATGCTTAAACGTTGGTTTAGTTTGGCACCGCAGTTGATATTTGCTCTTGGCGTAAGTCTGGGGATTATGGACTCCATAGAGCAATGAAAAAAATTAGCAGCATCACTGGGAGTGCTCCAGAAGTGCACAAGAAGATGGGGGTGACAATGGCTCAGTGCACCGGAGGACTTGGTGGCCATACAAAACCTGCCGGTTCAAGACCCTGCCCTGGATCCATATGTGGAGGTGGACCAAAGACCAGAGAGACGTTACCCCCTGAGCATTGCCAAGGTGCCCTTGAGCAAGGCACTGAACCCCCCACATTGCCCCCTTATGCCTGCAATGGCAGCCTTGCTTGCCGACCTCCCTCCCTGCATGCTGCGTGTAGGTGTGTGTTTGTGTTTCAATCTGTAGGAGTGTCGGCAATTTGAATTTCCCCAGCTGGGAATTAATAAAGTGGTTTGTTTGGTTTTTTGTTTGTTTGAAAATGTAAAAACTTAAAAGAGATATAATTTGGGGTTTTTTTTAGTGGCAATTTTTTAACTACCTTTTGTACCTGTACTAGTTAGCTGCAACTTGACCTTCTTGTTTTGACTGCATTCAGCTCTTAAGCCACAGGTCTGCACATCTTTGTTCAGATCAATGAATTAAACTGTTTGCATCATTATTAACATCAGCCAAAACCTAAACAGCTCCAAGAGCTTGATATAAAACCATTTCAGATTGTATGTAAATAAATGTAACCAGCTGATAACTGTGTCATTGATGGATCAGCAGACCCACTGCGGCTGCCACCAGTACACCACCATTCTCCATCTCATGATGATTGCTCAATATATTTGATGCAGGATTTTGAATTTTGGCACGGTGATAGACCTTCATGAGATCTTGCACTGGTTAGATTATGTGACGTTATCTGTAATTTTTTAAAACATTTTTAGCTATTCGTCTGATCTGCATGAAAACAAAAACCTGTCGTGTCTGCCACCACTGCTGTCTGCTTTTGATGTAGCTGAAATAGTCCGGGAAAAAATTCTGAGAAATTAAAAAGTTGTGTGTGTTGGTTCTTAATCATCCAATCTGCTTTCAAAAAAGAAAAAAGAAATGATCAAGTAGGGTCGGGTCAGGTTAGCATTAAAAGAAACTGGGGCTTTCATGGGCATACGCGTAGTGACTGTGGGGAGCTAGTTTTTTATCCTATATGTTTTGGCAGAAGCAGTCACTGTCACTTATACCATGCAGAGCATATTTTCTGTTTCTGGACCAAATCAAAGCAAGATGCTTTTTGCCGTATTCAAAATGGATGGCATTAATTAGACTCTGACTAAAACCATCACCGATATTACTGCTTGTGTTACTGGAAGAAAATAATAAAAGAACTAATCAAACAATTAAACATGTACAGTTGCAGTCAATATACGACTGGTGGCACAAAGGTACCTTCTGTCTTAAATGCTTTTTTTTAAAAGACATACATGTAGCTATAATTACCCAAATAAAAACTGGCTTTTCTGATATAGAACCATTAGTTTACTGGAAAAGCAGCAAAATCACCCAAATTTATTACTTTAATAATCATTTAATGTCTGTGCAATGAATAAAGATAAGACACTATTAAGGGTATTAGCCAAGGAGCACAGTATTCTGGAGCAGGCAGCTCATTAGTTTGGTGATATAAGTAACCAAAAAATAAAGGCAAATGAAAACACATCAATGACCAACGCTACTGTAGTCTTGTCCTACCTTTATAAAATGAGATAAATAAAAGTAAGTGAACTTCATCACCTCATGGGACATAATTTATTAACTTCCTTTTTAAATGCAAGCTACCTCAGTTGAGAGATTAAAAGAATAAATCAGTGCATGTCCTGTAATGACTAAAGGGGATTCTCCAGTAGGAAGTGGGAAGGCATTAATAAGACAAAGAGGATGGAATAAAAGACAAGGATATGAAGAGAAAAAGGGGAAGCACTGCTCTGTTTTATTTGCTCGCTCAAGTCTTAGTCTGTTATTATTTTTGGATGTCGTGTAGCCTTACGTGAGCGGTACCTCTGGCTTGGTCATGTATTGCAGCAACTCGCAGTTGCTCCAGCAACACAAATCCACGCTGATACCGAATGGAGCCCAGGACCTTCTGACTATGAGGTGGCAGAGCTGACCACTAAACTTTCCCAGCTGCAGATTTGATTGATTAAAAAAAACACCAGTTAAAGGATTTTGGGGGACAAGACAGTGGACGTCTTTCGGAAGCTCCTTATGGCCCCCACACCTGACTGCATCCTCCTTGCTTTCCTTACGCTCACACACACAAACGTGCACAAACACACGAGAAGCTACACAAATATGTAACATCTGCTTCTCATTTTGGTTATAAGTTGCGTGGGATGCCGGGGAGAAAGGAGGGAAAGAGAGTTTCCTAAATGCTGGATAAGCTCTCAGATGAACACATCTGAAAGACAAAAATAGGATTCACATAATGAGATCACAACAGAAAGAGGATCGGCTTTATAGCTGAACAAGTTAACACATGCATGGGCTCTGTCTTGGTATTTTAGTGCTTAATAATGACCCTTGTGCTATGCGAAAATTACAATCAAGTACTGTAAGCAAAAAGTGTGCAAATATATAAGTAAAATAGATAAATATCAATTTTTGTAAGGGAAACATGTCCAGTAATCAGTCTAACACTATCTGCAGAGTCCGAGGATGATACTCCAGAACATGTGCCTTTATAAAGCACACGGAGACAGATGTTATAACTTTATTTTAATACAAAGTGTAAAGTCCATGTGGGTGGGATAAGAGTCAGTGACTGTTGTCAGTGAGGCTAGCTGCAGACAGATAGAAACTATTCGTGTGGTGTGAGGTTTTGGTTCATATGGAGTGCAGCCTCCTGCTGGAGGGGCCTCAAAAAGTTTGTGTCCACACTGTCTCGCTTCGACCACAATCTTTCCTGAAAGGAAAAAAAGCTGCTCTGACACTGCAGCACCAGTATATCCTCTGTCAGTAGTTTAGATGTTCCAGTCCAGTGATAGAAACACGTACAAAAACTCGGGGAAAGTTGTCAACGTGTAGCCCAGTGCGTGAATAAACAGGTACACCAGTCAGGTCCCACAGACAACCCCAACAAACATTTCCACATTGAATGATTCTCTTTTTTTCTCAACGCCTCGATGAAAGTTGATCTGGCGTCGTGGGCGTTCCTTTAATGTCAGTTTGCCTTTCTAGCCATGGATCATTTGTGTTGAAGAATTGTTTTTCTAGTGTCGCTTTAACAATTAGAATAAATTGAAACAAGCAAAGCATTCTGATAGAAAGACAAAAATGTCCTCAGGGGTACTCAAAATTATGACCTCCCACTCCCAGGTCCATCTCTTCTTCCTGCTGTGCTAATTGACGTTATACTCCAAATGTGCCATCCATGTGGGTACAGTGCTGACATAGGGTGATGATTTTAACAGACGGATATGTTAAGTTCACCATGAAACAAAAATAACAGAATTTAGATGCACATAACTGTGAGTTGCTTGAAAATAACTTTTCTCTATTTATAAAGGGAGATAACAGAAAATGCTTTCCTGGTTAGTAACAAAGGACATGCAGTCATGTGAAAAACCAGGCCTACACCCCATGATTCAGTAGCTTGCAGACTGTACTTTGGCAGCAGTAACTTGAAGTAATTGATTTCTGTATGACTTTATAAGTCTCTCCCATCCTTGTGCAGGAATTTTGCAGGTGTTTGTTTATGCACAGCTCTCTATTGGTCCCGCTACAGATTTTTTATTTTACTTCACTTGACTATAGCAGCACCTTTATTGTTTTCTTTGTCAGCAGTTCTATAGATTTTCTGTTGTGCTTGAGATCATTGTCCTGTTGCATCACCCAGTTTTCAGCTGTTTTAGCTGTCGGACCAACGGCCTCACATTTGAATCTAGAATACTTTGGTATACAGAGGCGTCCAACTCAAATCATCACCCCTCCACCCCTGCGCTTGAAAGTTGGTATGAGCTGTTTCTGCTGAGATGCTCAGTTTGGTTTTGGTGGATGATGTGCGTTATAGTGAGACATCTCCATTTTGGTCAGTCCTATCCGACCTGAGGACATTGTTCAGACACAGCTTTCCAAACTCAAGCCTTGTTGTCATGTTTTGGGGTTTTTTTTAGGGAAAAGAGGCTTTCTCCAGGCTTATTCAGTCTTTTTGAGATTGTACTGTCATGAACTTCAACACTTAGCATGCTAACTGTGACGTGTGGCTCTTGGGTTTTTTGCAAGCTCTCTAAGCGTTTCACAGTCTGACCTTGGGGTTAATTTGCTGAGACGTCCACTCTTGTGGCATTGTGTTGACACACATCTGAACGCTCGACACTTGGGCGATGATCAATTAATCAAGTGCATTTGATTAGCAGCTCCTGGCTGTTAGTTACCCTCTTAATTCTCATGGAAGCAGTAAGGGTGTGCTTAGTGTTTCACAGCACTTTATAGAGTCCTGTGATTTATTTTTTTCCTCATATCATTGTATGAGTTCACGATAATGAAGTAATAGTTTATAAATGAGGTCACATGTATTGTAAATTAAATTAACCACGCTTTCTGGTTATTTGTTTGGGCACTTGATACAGTACTTCAGTGGATATTCTCGTTAGTCATTGTGATTGCTGATTTCAAACAGCTCTTGTTGGGGCTATGAGTGTGTCTTTCCTGTGCTATGGGCGCAAGCAAATCTTTTCCATTTCTATTACTATCATTGCAATCTTGCTGTCTCCATCTTGACTTTAACCAGAACTCCCAGCAAAATGTGCAGAACTAAACAGGAGAGTGAAAACCCAGCAGGTTTGTTGATAATGTGTGTGATTTATTTACATGAGAGCGCAATCAAGGATCCAACTGTGTTTGCCGGCGTGTTCTTGTGCTCTCTCATACAAGTGTTAAGTTCGACCTGGCTCAGATCTTTCAGTGCTGAAACACCACTTTGTTATATTTAGTGTGCATAACTGGCTGCAGACCAGTCCCATTTACACTCTTAACGTTTGGCTGCAGACACCCCCGGGTGCCTGTTTGCATATGCGTGTGCACCCTTTTAATATCACAAGATTGCTGAGCAAGAACTACCGAAGCTTTAAAACATTTCCACTGCAGAGCTGTCCCATTATGTCTGTCAGCACTTTGTGTACATGGCATTTTCTTCACGTTTGTTGATTTCAGTTGCTGTACATATCAACAATCTGTACTGTGCTTGCACGTGCATGCCTAATAATGTGTGTGCGGTGCGGTTTATGGTTTATGCGGAGCGGATCGGTTACACGGTCAGCTGGATTTGCTATTAGACAGCATGTAAAATCTGACCCTGCTGTCTCCAACCTGTTTTCACATCTAAAAGAATCAGAGCTCCACTTCCATATGCGTGCCTGTGAGCATGAGCAGCCACTCATTACACAGAAGAGGTGAGGATGTGTGAGAATTTGAAGACACATGATGTCCGTCTTGGCAGATGAGGGCCATGTCTCAATTTGACAGAGTGGGGAAAAAAAATGCAAGGGCTGAAAAAGCCTATACTATAGAAAACTGAGCTGGCGACCCTCAGCTTCCCAGATATGCTGTATTAACTTTAACTGTGTTTTGAAAATCTCAAGTATTATCAGAATAGTTGCACAGACAGTATTTGCTGAGGGACTATCATCCAGTTATGATCTATTGCAATGGCTTAAGCAGGACGAATCACGCTGGAGCCTAGAGACTGAGACATACAAATATCAGAATGTGTGCGTTCAGGGACAGGCGCCGCCTAACCTCGGCACATACCTGGCTTTGATCCTCACTTCTGGAGGAGACGCAGCAGCGCAGGGATGGAATCCGGCTGCATATATCATCCTTTATTTACTGCCTTATCAGGCCTGTCCCAGCCATAAAACAACGACTAAAAAGTTCATAAAGTCATCAAATGATTTTACTTTTTGGAGGAATCCAAGAAGGAGATGCTGGCAACTGTGAGTGCTACAAGATTCACTTGTGCTTTTTGTTCCAGTTTGTTTCCCCAGTGACAAATACATTGTTTTAAATTTTATTGCTTTGTTACTAAATTCATGACTCATGTGCACTCAGCTACTTCTGCTATGCTACTGTTCTCCTTATTTTCTTCAGTCAGAGAAAAAAAATATTTTGAAATAAACTTATTTTTCTGTTTGTGTATGATTTTACACTTTAGCATTTTACATCAAAATTGCAAATGGTTATTTTAAGAAGGACCAGTGCCACCAATTATAATGATCTCCACAGGGGATTAAATAGTGGTGTAAAATGTGTATGTGCAAACACAAAAAGTAGCAACATAATGTACTATCAGGTGTTAAACCCGGAGGGTTGGGGAGCTTACTCCATGTGGTAACATTTTTCTTCTTCTTTCAACTTCCATTAGGGTTCGCCACAGACGATCACCTCTCACCCTAATCCTTGTATCTTCTTCTGTCACTCCAACCCTCTGCATGAACTTCTTCACAACATTCATGAACCTTCTCTGTGCTCTTCCTCTTTTCCTCCTGATTGGCAGCTTCAGTATCCCTTCTCCACACACGACCAGCTCAACCTTACAGCTCTTACTTTGTGCAAACCGCTCAACCTGGGCTGTTGGTCTGATGTACTCATTTCTAATCCCATGATAAAAAAATTGGCATGGGATTTTTTTTTTTTTTTTTTTAAAAGGGATTATGACAATTGTACTTCATTCCCAAGCTGCAACAGTTTGACGTGAATGGGCATACATGGTTCTATTGTTCACATGTGGAGAGTATTCTAACTTTGTTTAATTAGCTAATATTTTTCACTGCATGTAGTTAATACGAACAAACTCATTAAGATGGTAAAAATGTGCAGTGAGACTGCAGGTCAACAACAACACAGTATGGCATCCACTTTGTGAGTCCCAATTTGTGGGAAAGGAGTGAGTGATTCTCAGTGATGCTTTACACCCTCTCTATGTTAACCACCATGGCGGCACAAACATCTCATGCCTTTCATGCCTTTAAGTATAACTCTGCTGAATAAATGTAGTTCATATGAGCTCTGAGCCCCTTCTTGTTTGCAATGGTGATGGACAGATTGACAGATGGGGTCAGGCAGGAGTCTCCGTGGACTATGATGTTTGCAGATGACATTGTGATCTGTAGTGAGAGTAGGGAGGAGGTGGAGGAGAGCCTTGAGAGGTGGAGGTATGCACTGGAGAGAAGAGGAATGAAAGTCAGTAGAAACAAGACAGAGTACATGTGTGTGAATGAGAGGGAGGCAGGTGGAACAGTG
>VUQH01026017.1:0-20730 GCA_015106775.1 Etroplus canarensis
TACAAAAAGGCCTTTCTCGGGGAACAAGCAACAGGTTAACAACTTAAAGCTGTTCTGCAGCAGTGGAGGTAGATCAAGCCTTGAACCCAGGATAACAAGGAACAGACACAGTACAAAGATAATAAATACAAGGACTCAAGGGAAACATGAACCAACACACCGAGACTAGAGACAAGGAGGCTGAATACTGGAAAACATGAGGAAGACACAAAGAACCAATAACTAAACATGAGCTGGGGCAGGAACAATGAAAGTAAAACATAAAGCACACAGCAAAGGGGATGCAACCAAACTGGAAAGAAACAAGAATGAGAGAGAAAAAAGGAAAACCAAACATCCTAGAATCAAACAAAACCTAGTCACACAATACCAAAAACCACAACACACAGTCTCCAGACCTAAACCCTATCGAGCTGGTTTTGGATGAACTGGACAGAAGAGTGAAAGCAAAGCAACCTACAAGTGCCACACATTTATGGAAACTTCTGCAATAGAGTTGGAAAAAATTTGCTGAAGAATATTTGATTTCCATTGTAGAAAGAATGCCATGAGTGTGTTCAGCTGTTACATCCAAAGGTGGCTACTTTGATGAGTCAACAGTTTAGAATACACTTTGGTTTATTCCATGATTTTTTTTTTTGAACATCAACAGCTTGTTTGTCCTATGCTTACATTTCAGAGTACAATGAGACATTGAACTGCTTGAATTTCAATAAAAACCTGAAAAATTGGGGTGTTCTAAAACTTTTGACCAGTAGTGAACATATGCATATGCATTACACTTTCTTAATCACATTTCTGAATAGACAGAGGCCTTTTTGAAGAAATGTATCTCAATGGATATTTGCTCCTGTGGAAAAATACAGCATAAGCTGCAGTGACAAAATTACAAGCTAGAGATGGTCACTTCTATCCCCACTTCGGCAGTAAGTGGTCTGGCTTCTTCTTTGATCGACGAATTAGCACTGTAGCTACTGAAACATTCCAAACACACAGGCTATTTTCACCTTTTATACTGGAGGCAGCTTTTCCTCTATTTAAAGTGGAATCCATTGCATATGCTTTCCATGTGTCTCATTATTTTGGCCATTTTCTGTGTTTTTTCCAATAATCTGATAAGTTTAGGATGGTTTTACACATTTACTTATAAAGTCTGTCTCCATAGCATATGTCTGTGAGCTCACTGTGCTTGTAATTCTGTTCAGACCATGTGGGGGTGTAAATAGTTTCAATTTGTATGCAAATCCTAAATGGTTGTATTTTTTTTATCTTGTAATGACAGGGAACAGAAAAAAAGCCATTTCAACATACAGCAGTTATGTAAATAGTGTTTGTAGACGGGCAGAGAGTGAGCGCTAATTGGTTCCCATTGAACTAGAGTAAAGTTTGTTGTTTTTTTGTTGTTTTTTTCTGTGTCTCGGTCTAATTTCTGCCTGTCTCTCTTGCTCTGTTTCTCTCTTTGAGGAATTATCGGATGCATGCTTAAAATTTTAAAATGAGGAATTTAAAAACCATCAGTGTAGAATTAAAATCCAAATCCCTTAACTTAATTTGAGGTGTGAAGAGTGTGTCTGGCACAATGATCAGCTAAGTGCATACTTACATTAATTGATGTAAAATGCCTGCAAACTGCAGTTCGTTTTTTAACACACTGTGCAAGAGCCTGATTCAACAAAGCTCGAGGCTGAAATGAACCCCTACTCACTTTGAATACTGACCAGTTGGCACCGAACACTGTGTCGAATTCCAAGTTTTCTTTTTTCGTTGTTTGAGCAGCTATTTCCTGAGCTAAATCAGGAAATCTGGAATCTTGTAGCAGTTGCTCATTGTTTAATTTGGTTTGTTCCAAGCAGAGTGTGGCATGATTCATTTGTGTCATAAAAAGCAGAGCAGACCTACTGTGAGGTTGACTGTGCACATGAGACTTTAGCATTACTTTAAAAGCTAAAATAAATACTAAATCCATTTGCTGATCATACATTGTCAAGAAATCTCCTCATCCATACAAGCAGTGTTTTGTTTTGTTTTTTTGTGTTTTTTTTTTAATGGAAGGTTGTTCTGGGACTTATTAAACTGTAAATTAAATATAGTGAGCACTGAAGACTCCTTGGTTATGGAGATCCCAGAGGAAATGAGCAAAATGTCTTTTGAAAATCATACTATGGACAGTTACACATAAACCAGCTTGAAAGACAAATATGTTTTTAAAAAGGATTAACCTATTAAACCCGGGAGTCCCCCAACTGTGGGACTTCTTGCATTTTCGAGCAGAGGCCTGGTTAAAGAATAAAGGTAAGTGTAATTACTGAACTCTTTTTTTACCCTCTCAACTGATAAATGTCCACTTATATTCACTAGTTAATATCCACTGTAGGCTTAATCATCCATTCACTGTGACTTATTGCTCTCTGACTGGTATAAACGTTCTCTTCATGTTGGGAATCTGGTTCACTCCCTGCTGCCTCTTTCTGTCTCACCCACTGTGTTTACACAGAGGTAAAAAGCAGCTGCTACACCTACTGTATCCCCCTATTCTGGTTGTGCTGCACAGTTAGTGTCATAGTGAGTGAATAACGATCCATGAATTGAGCGCAATAATTCCCCCACCACACAACTGAGCGTGATTTCAGTTGGTTCTCATGGCATCATTTCCAGATCATTTCCAGGTGCTTCAGGCACTGACTGCCACTCAGTTCAGCAGGAAACCTGTAGTTCCACACCTGTCTTTCCATCAGCATTTCTTATTTTTCACTTGATGGACTATACTGACTCCCTACACCATCTTGTGGTATAAATTGGTATTACACAAAAGACCGGGCTAGACCGTGAAACCAAATTAATCCTCTCAAGTCCAAATCAGATGACTGCAAATCATGTCATGTAGTTGCAAGACCCAGCCTCACTGAGTCGCTGTTTCAACTTGTGTTAAAAGTGAAGACTTTAAGCTATGCACCAGTTTTTGAAATATGTTGACAGAGAAAAACAAGACTTATGATGCATAATGTGCACCATGATTTTTCTGTGTGTTCTGTGTATGTTTTGGTGCAGGAAGAAAATGGAAGGAAGGCAGGAAGGAGAGCGCTTGCAAGAAAAAAAAACACCCCCTTTTCCTATTGGTGAAAAAAAAATGCACCCCATCAGCCAATCAAAACATGGAATTTTGTATTTTGTGTGGCATCTTATTGTGACACTATTGTTTTGTAATTAGTTATACAAAAAATGCCAGCAACATTGCCTGTATTTTAATGTAAGAACTGGTTTATAACTTTGTGATTTTCAGAGTGGAAAAAAATCAACCTTCTTCCTGCAAAGGATTTTTTGTTTTTGTTTAATTTCAGGTTCAGTGTTACCACAAAACGTAAAAAAAAATAAATAAATAAATAAAAAAATCTGTAACTGTTACACAGTGAGGCTGTGCTGAAAGACTAGCAAAACAAGGCAAGATACGTAGTTTTTAAGGTGAAATATGAAGGTAAAATCAAAAGCAGTCAGAAACAGTCAATAATACCCAAAGCATCAGAGAGTTAAATAATTTACGAGCTAATTTAAAAAAAAATATATGTAAAGTTCTTTGGGGTTTTTTTCTGTTTTGGATCCAGCATCATAGCTGTTGCCTTTCCACAGTCTGATGATAGAATTAATTTTTTCTAGAAGACTGTAAACATTTTTAATTAACAAAGATTTAATTTTAGAGAACCTCGTGTCCTATAAAAACTTCAAATAATTGCAAAAATCCATTTTTTTTCTTTTTGTTTGTTTTTTGTTAGTTTGTATTTGTTTTGTTTTTCAGAAAGCTTGCACACTGAGGTTAAGCAGTTCAGTTCACCATCTTTACCTCCTCAACTCCAGTTAACCTAAGCTAATTAGCTACTAGCTCTAACTTCATGTTTACCAAATACGATTTAAGTGCCAACTCACTGGTACCATGTACTGAGGCTGCAGTTCTTCTTGAACTTACAAAGTCAATATATGGCGACAAGTCTTCAAGTCTATCCTTATATACTGAAGAAGAAGAAGAAGAATAGGGAAGTTCACAAACACAGGAAAAAACTACAAACAGCACAAGAAAAACTACATGCCAAGATAGCTCTGTCTGGCTCGTTAATAACAAAGGCAGTCGGAAGTCCCTTGGTAATAGCACTGGTATGTTGAGTTCCTTTCAGAAACCCTGGTCTGCTAAAGAAAAACTAAATAAAAGCATGAACACTGATGCCATTCACAGGAATCATTGTAGCACCTGCTAGCACACACATCACGACACTGTAATCTTACTGAAGAGGCATTTTTTGTAAAGTTCAGATGTTTGAAAGGAGTTTGTTTAGGTGCTCAGGATTTTTTTTTTTTTCCCCGTTTTAACTTCAGTATTGAATTTGGCTTCTGGAATCATGAGATTTTATTGGTACTTGTACTGCCTACAAATTATCTGGTATCATGACATCCCTAGTACATACTTGAGAGTGGCGTTGACTTTCTCATTAGCACATGTACTTGACGATTCATTACAAGGTTATGTTAAATGAAAAAAAATGGCTGTTTTAAAAATTTCTCTGCATTTATAAAAGAGGCTGACATCACACCCAAATGACCTTTGATCAATATATCTGTTGTCTTCAAAATTGAGTTTTCTATCATTTAAACATCAAAAGAAAAAATCATTCAGCTCAAAAATGTTTCCATGTGATCTCACTGCTGTGCAAACCCAGATTTCTGAACAGTGTCACCCTGAACATATAATGCATATTTGGTAGCTTTGTCCCAAAATGCCCTCTGTGTTGATCTTTTACCTATTTGGCTATATGCACCTGTGCATCCAATCAAACGTGACAGCCCGTTAATGAAAAGTTCACACTGTTGTAATCACACATTCATACTGGACTAGTCAGTGACAGGCTTGTTAGTTTTGTTTATTTGCTGTGGCTTGCTAACTAATTAATAAATCAATGTCCTGACCATTATTAGAATGGACACTTGCTCACTTTTCTTTGTTACATGTAAATCATGTCCTGATTGGGAACACTGCCAGGCAACTGAGAGTTAGTCATCCTTAAACGTGGAAGCGAACCTTTGCCTCCAGGTTGTGTTTCCACACCCACAGCTTCACACTGTTGTGTTGCATTTGTCAACAGCAGCAGCCTTAATCAATACTTAATAATGATGCGTCTCTGTGTCAGACAGGCCCCTGGTCACCAGCTATGAAGAGACAGATAAGACGTGAATGTGGCACGCACTGCGGGATAATATGTCCCTTTTCACATGCAGATATTGATCAGGTACTGTGTGGATGTTCTTTGTTGTGTAACAGTGATTATGGATATGAGCGCCGCAGCGACGGGAACTGCCGGCCAGCCTTCTGGTTCAATCCTTCCACCGTGTCCAGGAGCTGCAGCCAGGGTCAAAACTATTTTAACAGCACAGGGTAAGGACTGCATGATTCAGCAGGAATTCATATTTAAACTGTACATCATGTTTCCCCCACATTCATGTCAAGTGCTTTTTTGTGAACAAATGGCTCTTTTCGGAGGCTCTCTCTTGGATGCACAAGCAGGGTTTTGAAGCAGATACTGATCACAGATTTAATATGATAAGTGTGGCAGGAAGCCGATGCTCACAATCTGGTTCTAATGTGGGGGCTTACGCTTTTGGCTTATCCTCCTGCAAATGTCCAAAGAGCTTTGAAATCAGCGTTGTTAACTTTAATCCTACTGACTGAGGTAAACTGTTTGTCATCTCTAACAGTTTGTTCCTAATGACTTAATATCTCTGTTTTTTTTGTTTGTGTTTTGATTTGTGGCGACGCAGTTTTAAGGGATGAAGCTATTTATTGAGTTTATGTTTGCCATGCGTTCTAATTTAAATTATCACCCGCTGCCAGAGGGTTGTGGGGACGCTGTCATTTTGAAGGTGACTTATCATAGATGCACCATTTTGTGTATGTTTGGTTTGCATATTTTACAGATTAAATAAAATCACAATAATATGTTCAGGTTTCATTAGTTACCTAACTAAAAAAATTAAAAAGAAATAAAATTTTGATGTGATGGATATTTGATACAATATTTTATTCTTGGCGTCTTCAGGGAACTTATTTTTAAATATGCTGTATGGACAAAAGTATTGGGCCACTCACACCTCACGCCTTACACCTACAGGAGCTTTTATGACACCCCTTTCTAAATCGACAGGCACTGAGCTATAACAGCTTCCGCTCTTCTGAGAAGGCTTTATACAAGATTTTCAAGTGTTTCTGTGGGAACTTTTTTGCCCATTCACCCAGAAGAGCACTTGTGATGTTGCACGAGAAGGCCTGGTTCACAGGTTCTGTTTTAGTTCATCCCAAAAGGGTTTAGTGGGGTTGAGGTCAGGGCTCTGTGTGGGCCAGTCAAGTTCTTCTACACCAAAATCATCCAGCCAAGCCTTTATGGACCTTGCTTTGTGCACTGGGACACAGTTGTGCTGGAAGACAAAAGGACCTTCCCCAAACTGTTTCTACAGAGTTGGAAATATAGGATTGTCTAAAATGTCTTGGTAAGCTGAGGCATTCAGATTTCCCTTCAATGGAACTAAGGGGTCCAGGCCAACCATTATCCCTTCTCCACCAAACTTTAGAGCTGGCACAGTGCAGTCAAGCAGGTAATGTTCTCCTGCTAGATAGAGAAGCACGATTCATGACTACATGGAACATGTTCCCACCGCTCCAGAGTCCAATGGTGGCAGTGTGCCTTCCACCGCTGTGTCTGATGGCATGGAGCCCCTGGTGCACAGCGCTAATGTACCTCAGCAATCAGCCACCCCACTCTGTACCTTTATGTAGTCAGCCGCTTGGTGACTGAGCTCCTGTGATTCCTAAACGTTTCCACTTTGCAACCATTTACAGCTGATGGTGGAATATCTGGAAGGGAAGAAATGTCACAAACTGACTTGTTGCAACAGTGGCATCCTATTACACTGCCAAGCTCATATTCAGTGAGCTCTTAAGTGCAACCCATTCATTCAAAAATGTTTGTAAAGGCAGACTTCATGTCTAGGTGCTTGATTTTAAACACTTGTGGCAATGTAATTGAATAACACACCTGAAATCAGTGGTTTAAAAGTGTTGCCCAATACTTTAGTCCATACATAATATATATTGGCAGGATATGTGTCGAACAGAGATATGCACTCTTTAGCTTTACCTTGGGGCTCTACAGGCATATCTTTGTATTTAATCCTCTTGCCTATCTCATACTTTCTATGGCTGAAATCTCTCAGTTCAGCATCTTAAACAGCAAGTTTTGAATCTTTGTTAAAACTCTTTAAAGCTAGCGAGTAACCACATTCTGTTCTCACGGGTAAATTTCCAGAAGTCTTGCTGCACAAAATAGCCCCTCCTTTATCAACAATATTAACATACTACCTACATTTTGACACACAATCATCTGCTGGATAAAACATTAGATGAAAAATATATTTTTTTTCTCTATTTCATAAATTAATTTAACATACTGAAAGAGGCTTTCAGTTCAAAGCCAAAAGACAAGAGTGACTTAAGGGATTATTGCAAAGTGAGTATCTCTTCATTTTCCTTGTGTCAGTTGCCTTAAAAACATAATAATATTTATCTGCATGTTTTAACATTTTTATCAACATATTTTTTAAAGATTGTCAAGCTGGCAAAAGCAAATAAGCCAAGGAGTTTTCAGATTTGTTCATTTAAAAGGCACTTGCAGAATATAAATCCAAACGGTGTGTTGATTCAAACTGAATTTGAAAAGCAACAGCAATGACGAATTCCCTCAGCAAGTAATATGGATGTATTTCACAGTTAACACTTCAATATTGAGGCCACAGAAATATTCTGTGCCTGGGATTACATCACTTTTAATCACAACTAGTTCAGTCCCCCCACATTTCTTCTTACCACTCAGATTAGCATCCCTGAAAAGTCATAAGATCAGGTGGTATGAGTGTCCAATGCTCCATGAAGCACATCAAACTACACTCGCTGTGATCCTTTTGGTCTTAATTAGCTAACCAAGCGTGTCCATGCTATTGTCCAAACACTTCACACCCTCCACGATGAATGTTGTCACAGCTCCAGCTCTGAAATACCATTATTTCCTCTGTAGCTCCTCCAGGATTACAGACCCCACTCCAGGCAGCAGAACTGTCAACACCATCAGCTGGTGAAAATTCCCCACTGCCAAAAGCCACTGGAATACTTGTAATACTTGCTGAACAAAAAGTAACCATTTCACCATTGCATAAAAAAATATATCAAGTGATAAAGTTATGAAAATAGAATACCATTAAAAAAAAATCAAGAACAGGAGCTGCCGCAAAAGGTTACTACTCAGCATGGCACATTTTCTTAACTTTCTGAGTTGTAAAAATTGTATTGTTCATACCCACAGCTTTGTATAAGATTTTTTGTTATTTCAAAGACCTGCTGATCATAAATTATCTCACATGCCTATTTGTTGAATCTTATGATGAATTTGTATTTCACAGTCATTGTAAGTGGGAGAAAATGGAAGGCTGGCTGGCTGGCTGGATGGATGGATGGATGGATGTAAGGAATTTAGTACTGAACACCAATTAAACACCTTATAATGAATATTGACCGTTTCCAGTCACTTGCCAATAGACCACTTACTTCAGGATACTAAATTACTGCCACATCGCCAGAGGCAAAACCGCTGCAGTATATCATGTTGAGTTCAAACACTAGCAATTACAAAAGCTACAGCATATTTTTGTCTCTTTGGTGGGATAATTTAATTTGCATTACAATCCAGTTTGCGTTGTTGTGTCAGAAAGATGTGACCTTTTTGTTAGTTTGGAGGCACCCTGGGGACTGACACCTTGCAAAGCTTAATCACAGTGGGAGTGTTTTATTCACTACCGCTATGATTAAGCTTCCCATGGTGTCTCAGCCTTTGACACAGCTTGTGTTGTCAGTTGTCATCCTGTCTGGGAAGCTGTTCAGAAACAACAGCTGTGCTCTGCTGATTTCAACAGAATTCCCTGTAAATCCACAAGTTCATGCAGCATCTAAGTAAGTGGTCTCAAAACTACAGGAATGTGTTTTTGAATATACAGAAAAGGACAAAATACAATATTTTTTAATCTTTCCAAAGGTATCGTAAAGTGGTGTTGAACAACTGTACTAAAGGAGTTAAGGAAATGTACACGGCCAGAAAGCAGCAGTGCCCAAACAGACCTCCCAAAGGACTTCTGCTGACCACCAGAGATGGCAAACTCACCGCCAACCTGGGCAGCAACGTTACCTTCTTGGTGCATCTGGACGAGGTGAGCACAAAAACAACATAACACATTAATTCTTCATGAAAATCAAATATCATATCAAAGCAGCCTTTTATCTCTAAGGTCTTAGAAAAGGTGGTTGCAGTGCAGTTTATATCTGTTCTGGACGAGCTTGACATTTTAGATAAATTTCAGTCTGGGTTTCGTTAGTAGCAGTCGACTGAAACCTCTCTCCTGAGAGTCATTAGTCATCCGGTGATGCAGGAAAATGCTCAGCATTGGTCCTTCTGGGCATCAGTGCTGCATTTGATACTGTGGGGTAGTGTGTTGAAACAGAGGCTCAGAGAGTCAGTTGGTATCTCTGAAACTGCCCTTGATTGGTTTTCATTATATTTCTCTGACAGAACCATTTCAGTTGCTGCTAGAAAATGCGAGATCCATTCAAACTTTATCTTGTGGTGTCCCCCAGGGTTCTGTTCTGGGCCCTCTGCTGTTTTCTCCTTATCTGCTTTCTTATTGCAACATTTAAAGATGTTTCCTATCATTGTTGTGTAGATGATATTCAGTTGTGCATGTCTTTTGACCCTTGTCTGTATTACTTGAATATATTGACTATATAAAAGCATGGATGGCAGGAAATTTTTTTGCAACCGAATTCTAACAAAACTGAAGTTCTTGTCTCCGCTCCTGCACACGTTATGCCAGATATGTCATCAAATCTTGGTCCTCTTTCTTTTGCTGTTAAACCTGCACTGTGAAACCTTGGTGTCACTATAGGGCCAGGCTCTGAGTCCGGATCATCATGTCAGTGGTTTGGTTTGCTCCTCTTTTTATCTGCTGAGGAATATTGCCAAACTCAGAGCTATTGTGTTAAAAAATGGAGTTAGAGATGCTTTTGTATCATCAGGTCTCTACTCACATTTTTAGCAACTCTTTTTTGAACTGCCTATGTGGTCCAAAATGCTGATGCAAGGCAGCAAAATGAGACTAGAAATTATTATTTCACACCTATCCTTATGTCCTTGCATAGGCTCCCCGTAAAATTCAAAAATCAATGTAAAATTCTTGTTATTGTGTATAGAGCACTGTATGGTCACACACCTTCTAATATTAAAGAACTTTTGAAACTATACAATAGCAGCAGTAGTCCCTCATACTAGACTTAAAACTAAAATGAACTGTGGCTTGAAGCTGTTTCTCCTAAACTTTTCAACTGTCTCCCACTGGATTTGAGAACACTTGAATCTGTGGGCATTCCAAAAAGTAACTGAAGACCCATCTGTTAAGACTTGCCTTCATTTAACCTGTTCATTTCTGCTTTTGTCTAACTTTTATTGTCTGGTGTTTGTTGCAATCCTGTTTTTTGTGATTTTATAATTTATTTTTATGGGACTAGCTAGAGGATTGTTGTCCTAAACTCTAATTTATTTAGTTCATTTTAACTTGAAGATACAGTACAAGCAATTTGGTCAATGGGGGCAGAACAACTTCTAAACTTAGACTGTTTTGGTTATTTGTGGTTACACACAGCAAACAAGGTGCAAAATTCTCTCATTTGGATTTATGTTTCGCTTTCATTTAACTCTACCTTCAACAACTAAATGCTCCCCTTTTTGCACTACTTTAGATAAATTCTGTTCTTCTTCCAGAGCTAAATGATAGATGAGTTATTTGCTTTGACTTATCATTATGAAGTAAATATTGCACAATGTGATAGCTATTGAATTTTAATGGTATCTGCGTTGAGTTTTTTCTGGTCACTGTCTGTAGCTTTCCACCGGCAAATGGAAAATCTAAAATAAATGTGGTAATCCTGTCTAGCAAAAGAGACAAAGTCTTATTGTCACAAGAAAGGAATAAAGGTAAAGAGGACAAATGATATAAACTGGAAGTCAAACAAGGAAAGTTGGGATAAGGATTTAAAAGCAACAGTTTAGTGACAGCGTTGCCACTAAATCAGCATAATAATACTAAAGCATACTATAATCTGCCTGCTACTTATCTTAACCCTAGTACTGCTGGACCTCAATATATTGATGTCCCAGATAAGTTTCGTGCACTGCCAGTCGTTTATATATTGATCAGTTCCGGTGTTTTCATTCACCGCTGATTGTCTAGCTGGTCGTATAGCTGGCAGGACTAAGGTTAAAACAAATTTTAGGGTTTTTTTAAGAAAGTGAGTTGTATCCATAGTGCAGAGAGGAGGGATGCTGACAAAGTTGTCAATTTGCTGCTGTAAATTCTAAATAGATATCAAATACCTTTTGTATACAGTTCTCTTAGTTACTGAGGTAGTAAATTGATCATAGTGGAAAAGTGCATTTTGATTAGATTTCAAGACTAGACAGCCACATTGCATATTAATGACAATCTCCCCTATATTGTAATTGTGCCTCTGTACACCGCCACAGTAAATGTGAAATCAAACAGACAAATTGCTATCAAAGTGCAGACTATCAGCTTTAACTCAAGGGCTTTAAGAAAAGAACTGCATTAACTGTTTAGGAATTGCAGCCATTTTTATACACAGTCCCTAAATTTAAGGCCCTGTCCAGTTCTGGAAATAAATAATTTTTTCAGATGAAACTGAGTATAACTTGAACCAGAATGATGGGAAAGGAAAAAAAAATGGAGAAGGAAAGGAGCAGCTCGTGATCTGAAGAATACCACATCATCTTTCAAACATGGTGGAGACATTGCTATGGCATGGGCATGTATGGCTGCCAGTGGAACTGGGTCACTAGTGTTTAGTGATGATGTGACTGCTGACAGAAGTAGTGGGATGGATTCTGAGGTGTACGCGCTGCTCAGATTCAGTTAAATGATTCCAAACTGACTGGATGGTGCTTCACAGTGTAACCAAATAATGAGCTAAACCATGTGGCAAATGCAACCCAGGAGTTTCTCAAGGCAAATAAATGGGATATTCTTAATGGGCCAAGTCAGTCAGGGGTCCAAAATCAAGTATGCTCCTAGTGTCAGGCCCAAGCCTGGGTAAATGGGTAGGGTTGCGTCAGGAAGGGCATCTGGTGTAAACCCTTTGCCAAATCAAATATGCGGATTCATAATATGACTTCATGTATGAGGACAGTGAAACAGTGGTGAGGTGTGCAGTAGGAGTGACAGATAGGTCCAGGGTGGGGGTGGGATTATATCACGGCTCAGCTCTGAGCCCCTTCTTGTTTGCAATGATAGCGAGGTTGACAGACGAGGTAAAGCAGGAGTGACTACAGATTGTGATCATTGTGGTCTGTAAGTGAGAGTAAGGGTGAGGTGGAAGAGAGCCTGGAGAGCTGGAGGTTTGCACTGGAGAGAAGAGGACTGAAAGCCAGTAGAAGCAAGTGGAACGGTGAAGATGCAAGGAGTAGAGGTAGTGAAGGTGGATGAGTTTAAATACTTGGGATCAACCATCCAAAGCAATGGACTGAGTACAAGAGAGGTGAAGAAGAGAGTGTGGGCAGGGTGGAGTGGGTGGAGACGAGTGTCAGGGGTGCTTTGTGGCAGAAGGATAGCAGCAAGAGTGAAAGGGAAGGTTTACAAGATGGTAGTGAGACCTGCTATGATGTATGGTTTGGAGACAGTGGCACTGACAAAAAGACAGGAGGTGGAGCTGGAGGTGGCAGAGTTCAAGATGTTGAGATTTTCTCTGGGAGTGACCAGGATGGACAGGATTAGAAATGAGTACATCAGAGGGACAGCTCATATTGAGAAGTTTGGTAATAAAGTCAGAGAGGCAAGGCTGAGCTTGTTTGGACATGTACAGAGGAAGGATAGTACACATATTGGACAAAGGATGTTATAGATTAAGCTGCCAGGCAGGAGGAGAAGAGGAAGACCACAGAGGAGGTTCATGGATGCAGTGAAGGAGGACATGCAGAGGGTTGGTGTGAGGGAAGAGGATGCAAAGGATAGGGTGAGATGGAGGCAGATGATCCGCTGTGGCGACATCTAAATGGAGCAGCTGAAAGAAGAAGAAGAAGAAGAAGAAGAAGAAGTCTCCTGATCTCAACCCAGAGCTTTTCAGCGGCTGAAGATAAAAGTGAATGCAGAGAGATCCACAAACACGCAGTAACTGAAGGTGGTTGCAGTAAAAGCCTGGCAGCGCATCGTAAGAAAGGAAACGCAGCATCTGGTGATGTTCATGGGTTCTAAACTTCAGGCATTCATTGACTGCAAAGTGTGAAAAACAATTCCTCAATTTAAAATCATATTGGCTGTCCCATTACTTTCGAGCCTCTGAAAATGCTTAAAAAATGGCTGTAATTCTAAAACATTTCATGCAATTCTTTTTGCCAAACCCTTTGATTTAAAGCTGAAAGTCTGCACTTCAATCACGTTAACTTTTTTGATTTAAAATCCACCGTGACGGTGTAGAGAGGCAAAAGTACAAAAACGGTGTCATTGTCCCAATACTTATGGACTTAGCTGTACAGTCTATGATTTGTAGAGAACAGTTTTAAGCACTGTTTTACGTTGCCCACACTAAGTCAACTGTGTTATCAACTTCCCTACAGCTGCAGAGGTATAGGCATGACAGTATTATTTTTTTAATGGCTGACAATGCTTACACAATCCCTGAATATCACAAATGATGGCACTCAAAACTGGGTAAATTGTGAGCTATTTGGCATTTCATGTTGTGGGATACCTCAGGGCACAAAACTGGGTCTTTTGTTCAGTTAGTACATGTTGCTTCCAGGTGCATAATCTGGAAACACAGAACATTTCATCATAATCACACCGACGACTCAAAGATATTCCCGCCCTTGTCCCCTGGAGACCAAAACCATTAGAATGGATCATATATACAAGTATACACTAGTCGTTTTTTTTGGGTTGTCCATTAAAGTTTATGTCAGGACACATAAAATAAAGGTTAATGTGTTTGTTATTTGTATAGTCGGTGAGTTTGTTCAGTTTGCATTGCTGAACTCTGAAGTGCAAATGATGAAGTTCTTTCTAGGAATGTAACTTAAAAAGCACTAAAGTTTAGTAGAGTTAAATCCCTCCAAACCACCCCCGCAATGCAAGAGTTCTGAGCCAGAGGCAGAATTAAAAGTTCTCACCAGAGACCCTGTTAGTGAATGAGAGCCGCTGTGTTCAGAGCCAGGCCTGCCACACTGCCTGGTCACTAGGAAACTGCCTCGTATGTTTCTTCAGCAGAATATGGTCTGTTGATAATAACTGCGGGCTTTGGGGCATTAGCAACAGGAGTGTTTTCCTGCCACAGCAGGAACAGCTCAAGGTAAGTGTGTGTCCCCCCGGGGTCCGGGCCCAGTTGTCATATTACTGTGTGATGAGTTGAAGAATCCAGGCCTGTTTTCTTTCATAAAGCGTGGATTTCTCTGATAGAAAGAGGAGGGGGGTGGAGGTAGGGACGTGGGTGGCAGAACGATGCGATAAAAGCAGAGAGGGGAAGTGGTGGTGGGGGGTAAAGAATCCTTGTGGCATCAGCTCTATTTGAGGAAATTCTCAAGATGAATTCAAAGTTTAATTTATATTCATGAAGCTCGCGATGGCTGTATTTCTTGAGAAGAGCAAATGGCATTAAATATTAAATGGGCGAAGACTCCGTGGCTCATACCCATATTTAAAAATAGGGTTGGAAAGAACAAAAACAATCAACAGATGTTTTGAGGTGTGATAAGCACTGCGTCACCACAGGTTTTGCAGTGTTTAGGGAACCTGTTATACAGCACGATAAATATGTCTACAGATGAAAGCAACTCACTCATTCATCATTAAGCAGTTAGCAGAGTGTCTTGTGCTGAAATGACATCAACCAATTCCCCCCCCCAAAAAAACTTCCCGGAGAATTTAACTGCTGTTCCATATTCGGCATCAGAGGAAAGAAACGGAAAGCATCCGACAAACTTTTGATTTTTTTTTTGCTTTGAGGTTGATGTATATGGTGCATATTACAAATAGTTTTATGGAGGATGTTTCTGTGAGGAACATTGCACTGAGATCTTGGAGAATCTTTCAATGCCAATAACTGCAGGATGACATTTCAAAATACACTCACCAACTTTACTAGGGTTCAGCTGCTCGTTAATGGAAATATCTAATCAGACTGCCAGAACATAACAGAAAGGTGATATAAGAGACTTTGAATGTGGCATGGTTGTTGGTATTAGATGGTCTGTATGTTTCAGAAACTGCTGAGCTACTGGGATTTTCCTAAACAACCATCTCCAGGGTTTACAGATAATGGTCTGAAAAAGAGAAAAAAAATCCAGTGAGCAGTAGTTTTCTGGGAGAAAACGCCTTGATGATGGGAATAGCCAGACTGCTTCGAACTGATAGGGAGGCAGTGACTCAACTAGCCACTCGTTATATCCACATGTCCAACCTTGAAGCAGATGGACTGCAGCAGCAGAAGACCACGCTGTGTGTCAGCTAACAACAGGAAACCAAGGCTACAATTCACACAGGCTCTCCAGCACTGAACAGTAAAAGACTGTAAAAATGTTCCTCGGTCTGAGTTTTAATTTCCGTGGTAACACTTGCATGGCAGAGTCCGAATTTGTATCAGCAGTTCAGGGCGGTGTGGGGGATATTTTCTTGGCACGCTTTGGGCCCCTTGGTACCAATCTTGCAGTGTTTAGATGCCAAAGCGTAACTGAGCATTGTTGCTGACCATGTCATGCTCTTTATGACTACAGTGTACCCAACTTCTGATGGCTGCTTCCAGAAGGAAAACTCACCGTGTCACAAAGATCATATAATCTCGAACTGGTTTCTTGAACATGGCAGTGAGTTCATATTACTCAAATGGCTTCCAAGCTCACCAGATCTCAGTCCAATAGAGCACCTTTGGGATTTGGTGGAATGGGGAATTCACAGCATGGATGCACAGCTGACGAATCTGATTCATGTCAATATGAACCAAAATCTCGGAGGAATGTTTCCAGCACCTTGTTGAATCTGTGCCACAAAGAATTAAGGCAGTTCTGGAGGCAAAAAAGGGGTCCAACTTCCTGGCAAAGTGTATCTACTGTAGTGGTTGGTGAGTGTACAGTTCATCAAGTAATTTAAATAAACAAACAAAATAAACAAATAAACAACTCTATTCATCCCCTAAATGGGGAAATTCAAATCAAATCACCGACACTCCTACAGATCAAATACATACACACACACGCATGCAGTGAGGGAGGTTGGCGAATAAGGCTGCCATTTTACAGGCGCCAGTGAGCAATGTGAGGGGGTTCAGTGCCTTGCTCAAGGGTACCTTGGGAAGGCTTGGGGGGTGAGCTGGGATCTCTCTGGTCTCTGCTCCATCTCCACACATATCCAGGGCGAGGCCTTGAACCAGCTGGTCTTGGATGGCCACCAGGTCGAGGGCCAGATGGGTCTTGAGCTGGCGGCCCTCAGCAACCCTCCGGCTCCCAAGCGAGTTCTCTGACGCACTGAGCCATTGCCACCCTCATAATTTGATTTATGTGACTCTCTAGTGACTAAAATAGAGGCTTTTAAAACTTTTTAAAACATAGATCGCAACCAGTATGTTAACAATTATAGAAGTATATTAAAATGCATATGAAGCATACTACTGACCCCAGAAACATCTAAAAAAAAAGTTTCTTCCTGTTAAAAGAGAGTTCTTCCTCTCCACGCTTGCTAAGTGCTGCTCACGTGAGATGATGAGAGGGTTGGTGCTAATGCTGTAGGGTCTTAGATGCCTTGAGATAACTGTCATGGTGAACTGTCACTTTTTAAAATGAATTCAACTGAAGTGAATTGAATTGAATTGAAATGCTACAGCAGAAAGTCTAAGCAATAATTTGTTATATATTCCCTTCAATACTTTAACAGACTTAACAACTCCCTCTAACAGATCCCCGAATCCAGCGGCTGGTGAAGCACATCCCACATTCTGTCTGAATCACTGAACAAATTACATTTATTGACAACATACGAAAAAATTCAAAGAAAAATACTGTTGAAGATAATAATGAATCAGTTAAAGTTTTAAAGCAGAGTATAGAGAAAATCGTTGGACATTACATTGAGGCGTTCAATTTATTTAATGATTTCTGCTATTTCTTTGATTACAGTTTTCAGGTTAATTTGACATGTTTTGACACTTGGCATTTTTAATTAATTCTTACTTATTTTTTTTTGAGAATTATCTTTTAAATACTTTGGATATTTTTGATAATACTTTCATGCTGATGAAAATGTCTCCAGGCTCATACAGTGGCAACTTGTCAATCAATACTTTGCTTTATTCTCTTGTTTGACTAATGTGGTCCCAGATTTACAAAGTGAAAATCACATTCTTTTCAATAAGGCTTTAAAGAAGTGATGGAGACAATAAACTCATTAGTGTTTCCTGACGTCATTCATTAAGGAAGTCGAATGCTGTTTACTTTATTGTGGTGAGATTTTGGTTCGCAATCCTGGCAGTAAATCAGATTCATTCTTGGTGGCCGTTACTCTGCCAGGGCTGCCCTTTGTCACTGATTCTGTTCTTAAGAACATAATTTGTAGGCATAGCCAGGAGGTGGAGAGTGTTGGGTTCAGAGGTCTCAGGATCTTTTCTCTGCTTTTTGCGGATGATGTGGTTTTGTTGACTCCACTGAGCCATGACCTCCAGCTATGTAAGTGTGAAGCGGCTGGCATGAGAATTAGCACCTCAAAGTCTGAGGCTAGGGTTCTCACCAGAAAAGGGTGGAGTGCCCACTCTAGATTGGGAATGAGTTACTGCTTCAAGTGGAAGTGTTTAAATATCTTGTGATGTGGACACCAGTCTGTTTTGGTGAAAAGAGGGCTGAGCCTGAAAGTGACCCTTTCAATTTACTGGTTGAATTATGTTCCTGCATTCACCTATGAGTACAAGTTTTGGTTGACAGAAAGAATGAGCATTGGCAGCTTCCTCTGAAGAGTGGCAGGGCTTAGACTTAGAAATAGGGTTAAGAGCTCAGTCCTTTAGGGGCTCAGAGTAGAGTCTCTACTCCTCATTGAAGAGAGCCTGTTGAGGCGGTGTGAGCGTCTGACCAGGATACTTCCTAGGCACCTCCTAGGTGAAGTGTTCTAGGCATGTGCTACAGGGAGGAGGCCCCTGGGTAGACCCAGGACATTCTGGAAAGATTATACCTCTCAGCTGCCGGGGCAACACTCCCTGGAAGAACTGGAGGAGGTGGCTGAGGAAAGAAAGGTCTGACTCTGGTTAGATTGCTGCTCCCATGACTCGGACTTGAATAATTGGATGGATGGATGGATGGATGGATGGATGGATGGATGGATGGAATGCTTTTGTTGCAATTTGGTGAGTCTCCCCCTACTGGCCATTACAGAGAATGCAAATTTAGGCAATTTTGTGTTAATTAATTTTTTCAAGCTTCATCTGTCTTTGTCAAGTGTTCCTGTAGTATAGGGGTTTACACATCCATGTTGCAAGTGTAAGGTCCCTGGTTCTATTCCAGGTAGGGACACAAGCCCCTTTCACAATTGAGGGTTGTGTCAGGAAGGGCATCCGGTGTAAAACCTCTGCCAAATTACCCAAGTGGCTTAATCCGCTATGGCACCCCCTCGGGGAAAATATGAAGGAGGAGCCGAAGGCACATTTCATCTGTCTTTTCATAAACAGTGTGTGGTTTGAAGGTAAACAATATCCATCTGCAAACAACTTTTTGGTTACCGCAGCGATGTCCCTCTATCTTCTGAAAGGCTGGACATTTTACATGCCTTCACTCACACAAGAGAATTTAAATAGCTGATGTTAATTTCCTTCTAAAGCAGACCACTACTGTGTTCTTTTTCAGGTAAGGTCATGCAAATTTCCTCATAGTAGCAGAGACGGATAGTATACCTGATTAATATGAACTTTTCTGGAAAATGCAGAACAGAAAAAAGTCCATGTTTTCAATTACAATTTCGACTCGCGACATCAATATTTTAAAATCCTAGCTACGGTCCTGCATGTTGGCAAACTAAAATCTGACTCGTTTGGTAAGACTGATTAGTTTTATAAAACATCAGTGTGACAGACTATATCAGATGGTGGCACAGAGTGAGCACCGACTGGATAAACCAGCTTCCCTGTTGGTTCTTTGCTGTCATGAATCAGATTTGGCTTCAGTTTTCCTGGCAAAGCTGAAGCAACCCGAGCTTTGCCAGCTCTGTGCTTAAGTTGGAGAGGAGAGATCGGTGACAGCATGCTTCCTTTTTGTTCTTTCATTAGAGAGCCACTGTTTTCTACCACTGTTGTTCAGCTATTTTAGGTTCTATTGTACTTTCTAATTGTCCCCTTAAGGCATACACGCTTGAAAGAATTTATTCATAACTTTATTTTTGTCAGTTTGGTATAAACTTGTAGTCTGATCTTATGTTCCTGTAGTGATGGACACATCACTACAAAACAAAAAGTTTAATTCTCACCAAAAGCAGTTCTCAGTGATCACACTGTTTCCTTCTGTGTTAATATAATCTCCCTCTGATCTGCCTAACAGTTGTTTTGTCAGTCTGAATTTTTATCAGCCGCTTCTCTGTTTCACAATGGAGTCACATATGGGAGAAAATGTTCTACAGTTGTTCTTGCTCGTGTTGTATTTTCTTGCGAAACCCATTTCTGCCCCGGTGCAAAAGCGAGATGAATCCCCTGCCGACAAACACTGTGAATATCGAACATGACAGCCATGACTGCTGAGGGTTCCCAGCTAAAATATTAACTACTCTGCTCATTCTCAAGCTCCGTGCAGTCACAACATGAGAAGTTCATATCCTGACTTCTTTAGCTAGTATCTATGTCTATATCTATATCTATATCTGTCTATATCTACACTACCAGTGAAAAGTTTGGACTCACTTGGCCAAGCGTGTCCAAACTTTTGACTGGTAGTGCATGTCTAGAATAAAGATTTCCCTTCACTGGAACTAAGGCGCTGTCATGGTCTTTGGGTTTTGTGCTCTAATTTTGTATAATTTTGATAATGATTTCAGTATTTATTTTCAGTATTGTTTCTTGTAGTCCTTCAGTTAGGATTTTGAGCCTCTAGTTGGACATCTTGTCTCTGTGTGTGTTTCAGTTGTTATTATTCCCCTCCGTCTTCTTATTCTGATCCTCTTGCGTTCATGTCCTTCTGTTGAGTTCAGTCTCGTGTCTGCGTTCACTGTTATGCTTGTTTCTCATTTCCTGTTTTATTTTGGTCCCAATGTAGATGTCTCCTTTTCAGTTTGTGCTCTACCTTCCCTAGTTTCATGTCTTGTTTAGTACTTCATGGGCTTTGTGTATTTTCATGGACTTTTCTCAGCTAAGTCAAGCTCGCTTTGTGTTCTACTGACAGTGCCTCTGGCAGTCCTGCCTATTTGGCCCTCACACTCCACGATCCCTGAACTACAGGGTCAAGGTCAACGCCCAGAAAACCAACCCCATAGCATTATCCCTCCTCCACCAAACTTTACAGTTGGCACAATGCAGTCAGGCAGGTAATGTTCTCCTGGCATTCACCAAACCCAGGCATGTTCATCAGATTGCCAGAT
>VUQH01026019.1:0-12378 GCA_015106775.1 Etroplus canarensis
AAAGAGTATTGAGTTCTCTGTGCCAAAGATGAAAATGGCCATTCAGATTGGAATCAGCGAAAGGTGCAAAGGCCGGCATCTGTGATAGTTTGCATCAGTGCCCTCAGCATCGGTCAGTTGCATGTATGTAATGACAACACTGACTCTGAGGCATATATTAGGAATTTAGAGAGACATATACAGCCATCAAGTTGACATCGCTTCCTGGGATGTCCACACTTATTTTAGCAGGACAATGCCAGATCACATTCTGCACAGATTACAACAGCTTGGTTTCATAGACACAGAGTACATGTGCTTGACTGGCCTGCTGCCAGTCCAGATCTATCTCCTGTTGAAAATGTATGACATATCATGAAGTGGAGAATCATACAATGGACCAAAAACTGTTGTGCAGCTAAATTGTTATATCAAGCAACAATGAACAAAATATCCACTTGCAAAATTACAGCAATCAGTATTCTCAGTTCCAAAATTGTTCAGAAGTGTAATTTAAGAGAAAAGGTGATGTAACAGTGTTAAACATGCTTCTTCCCAACTTTTGTTGAGCGTGTTCCAGCCATCAAATTCTGAATTTTTGTCTATTTACAAAATACAGTTGATTGGGCAGTAAATCGTAAGTATTTTCTTTGTTCTTTCATCTGTCAAAGGTTCATGTGAATTAACACGTCACAGATTTTTAAAATGTATTTTAGAAAATATCCAAACTTTTCTGGAATTGGAGTTTGTATTTTTTACATTTTTCTTATAAAACATAATGTTTACGTGATTCATACGAAATAAAATTTTTACAATGAACACGCATCCGAAAAATGCAAAAGGGACAACTTTCATGAATAAAACATAGGGTAAGAAGTTCTGTTTCTTTCCCATATGATGGGGTTTTGTATGGGTAGCTGTTTGTGGAGGGTGTTTGGTGCTTTTAAAATCCTTGTAGCTGGAAGTAGTCTCTTTTGTCGGGTTAATTTTGTTAATGCTTTTGATTTTTGTCAGTTTTTGGTTTTATATGCTGGTGATGCTTTGATGAATTAGTTTGATGAAACAGAAGCTTTTGAAAGAGTGAATGACTGACTGATTATCTGACAGACTGACTGACTGACGGGTTTAGTCATTCATCCAACATCTAAAAATTGTCTCTGCCATTTTTCATTTAAAGTTATCGCTGTGCAGTGGTTCCATTCATCTGTCCTTTCAGCAGTCAAGTGTCAGTCTTCTTCTCCATCATCATCCTCCTAAAGATATCATCCATGCATCCATCTTTCCACCAGTCCATTCATCAACCCATCTGTCCTTTCATCTACACGTTTTATTTGTCCTCTCAGTGTTCACAGTTTTTTCATGTATATTAATTTGCATGCTCTGTGGGAAGTCTCAAATGAAAACTGGAGTGCACTACAAAATCTCATGGTATAACATCATGAAATTAAAACTTTATCAAAAGGGGCAATACACCTCAGGCCGTTAACATTTGTTGTGATTTGAAGATACTTCTGCGTGTTGCGCTCATTTTATTTCCCTTCTTGGCCAGTTTTTCCCATCTGGCTTTCCAAACAGGTTAAACAAATGTGAGTAATTAGCTGCAAATACTATTTGACCCTAGTGTATTTCTCATTTGACATATTTCCCCAAACTATAAACAGACTGGCTTAATTTCATTTGGTTTTTCGGAGTTACAGAGATTTAATGAGTTTGTAGCTTTCCTTTGGGTGATGTTGTCAGAGGACACTGAATCCTTGTTGTGTTAATTAAAGTTCAGTGCAGTGATGGAGATGGAGAAAAAAGGAATGGCTCAGCCCAAAGTCCCTGTTAGGCATCCTGTCGGGAAAATACAGTTTTCAAGTTAATAAATGTTTTATGTATTTAGATGGGCACATATCTCAAGGGCATATAAGCTCCATTTGGCTTCACAGTGGTCAGAAGTAGGAAATGAAGTGGACTGAAATCAATAATGATTTCTTATTTAGAAAACAAATTCTAGCTAATGTAAACTGTACTGTATGTAATTAAGATTATGACATTCTAGCATCAATTCCTTTCTTTGTAAGCAGTTAGTATAGCCAAGATTTTGACTGGATTGTGATATCCACATCAGCAGTTTCAGTTAGTGTTATTATCAGGATGTTTTGAAGGTTATTAAAATATTTTGGCAAATTGCAAATTTTGTAGTTTTTCTCCCAGTGCTGCTTTGCATATGAGCTGATTGTCTGATTTGGTTTATCAAATCTCAGCAGGTCTCTGCATCTGCAGCATATAATTAACCCCCAATTACACTGATAATTATCTCATGGCTTTAAGCCTTTTCTAGTAAGCCTATTTAGAAATCCCATTTAAATCCAAGACTTATGATCATAAAGTGTAAATGAAATACCAAAGAAAAATATTTATTTTTTTGTTTGTTTTGGGAATCTTTTTGGTGGAGATGCTCTTCACCAAAAACGTCCATACTTGCATGGTCACCAGTTCAATGTAGTGCACAGCCACAAGATATTTGAGACTTCAGTGACCTTCTTTGAAATTTGAGTTGAAAATGCTTCAAATATTTGAAAAAGAAAAGCATTCCTGAGGCGTGCTTCATTTATCATCTCCTGAGAGTGATTTTCTTCAACTTTAAACTTGAAAAATTGCATTTTATGCATGGCTAATGGAGAGTTAAATCAAGCACACTCCAAGTACTGCCACTTGTTCTGATATTTGAAACCTTGTTCAAGTGATGTCATCTCACGCCCTGGTTCAACCTGCCATTCCCCCTTCTTTTATTTTCCTCTCCTTCTACCCCCACCCAACTTTGATCCATCCACTCCTATCCATTCCCACTCTTCCCCTTCCCAATCCACCCCTACCTTTTATTCCATCCTTCCTCACCCCCCTTAACAGTGTGGACGGGAAGCCGAGAACTTTGACCGTTTTTTCACTCGCCACCCGCCGGTGCTGACCCCTCCTGATGAGGAAGTGATTCAGAATTTGGACCAAGACGAGTTCCAGGGATTCTCCTTTATCAACCCAGAGTTCCCAGGAAATGCTGCTGCCACCACTGCCACTGAGCAGGCTTGATTACAGCTCATGCATGGACACATGGACACACACAAACATGCAGAATTGTTGCTTCACTATCAGCCCCTGCATTCACTAGAATATATATACACGTACATATAAAAACATATCCACTTAAATGAATCCTAGAAATTATTTGTTGCCAGAATCGTTAAACTGATAAACAAAGTAAACTTTAAATATTAAAACACATATTTGTTGTTCACACTTCTGCAACTTGGATAAAGTGTAAAAGCTGTTTCATGTACTGTAGCACGATTTAATTAGTAATCTAATTGAGAGTTTTAGAGAAATGCTTTTAAACAAATTTTCCATGCATAAATGTAATCAAATTATGACTATAACAGAGTACAAAAGAACACAGTGTGTAATTAGCTTTTTCTTAATGAGAGAGCTTTATTACTATTACCCATAATCCACAGCATTAAAACCACCTGGCTAGTATTGCTTAAATGCCACTCATAACAGCAAAACTGCTCTGACCCATTGTGACATAGGCTCCACATGCATCCTCTGATATCAGCAACCATTATGTTGATGCCAAATCCTGGAAGTTTCCAGATGAGGCCTCTGAATGAAACGAGCAGCATGGGACACAGCATCATAAAAGAGCTGACAGATAACCTGGAGCAGGCCCATTCATATATGTCAGCAACAATATTTTAAAATCGATCCTATACTTCACAGGAAGCCAGTAAGAAAAGGCACAACATATGATGCTTCTGTGTACCAGTCAGTCCAGCAGTAGCATTTTGTACTAACGGCAAACATGCTATTAGTGTTTTGCTCAGTCCAACATAAATTCATTGCATTAACTGAGTCTGGATGTAATAAAAGCATGAATTACCTTCTCATGGTCACTAAAAGTCTTCATTGAAAAAAGGTTGATTTAATAACTGATTTGATCTGAGGGTCGAATTTGAGAAAATAATAAACAAAAACAGTGAGATTCTTAACCTGGGATTTAAAATATGATGCCAGAGTCCCAAGATATGAAGCCCTTATGGAAAGCGTAGCTGTATACCAATGAGTATAATGAATCACTGAAGTTTCTGCTTTCATTTATGGTAAGGACATTTTGTGAAAGCCAAGTTTTAACATCAGCTAGATGTTGACAGAGGAGTCAGGGGAATCCGGAGGTCGCGTCAACACGGTGAACTCTTGAAACCATTCCTGAACCATTTTTTTGCCAAGTGGCAGGACACATTTTCCTGCAAAGACAACTAATACCACTTCCACAAAAAGGTGTACATGGTGTGCAATAATCAGTGTCATTCATTTCACCTGTCAGTGGTCTTAATGTTGTGGACACTCAACATAAACCAGTTTAGAACAATATCGTGCATGATACAGTACATAACATTTGTTGGTAAAAACAAGAAGTACCTGATCCACTTTTGAATCTGCCTTATTTTTCGTTTTGGGTGATTTTCAAATTTTGTTGCTTGCAGTGTGAACAAAGAATTTGTGTTTAATTTAGCATGCATAATCAGAAAAGGAATCAGAAATTAATTAGGAACTTTTAAAGTTCATAAATCATAGATTTCAAATTGAGGGACCAAAATAATTGGATTTCATATAACACAGTTTTGGTGTCACTGAAGGGTAATTAAACTTTAATAAATGTATTTATTAAAACATTTTCAAACCAGCTACAGGATGCCACAAATGAACAAGACTTCCTTTGTAGTATAGCTTCAGCATTCCATTTTCTAATTTTTATTCCAGTGGAAATTGTGATTTAGCTTTCTTTCACTCATTCCTCAGCTTTTCCAGTGCATTTTGATAAGCCCTATAATGTTAGTATGCTTCCTAGTGGGTGTGTTATAATATTAGTGTCTGTATGTTTATACTTATCTTAGCTAAAACTGGAATGCCTGACATACATGCATGAGTTTCTATATCAAGAGTAGCCCTGGACCTTCTCTCCCAACTGCATTTTATTGTTCTAATAATTAGTGCTGCCCAAGCAGATTTGTACCACAAATCTCAGATTTTCTGTTTATGTAATTTCTGTCCATCACTAGGGGGGTCAAAATGGTAAAATGCTGTTGGGAAATGTAGTCTTTATAGAGGGTTTGAGTCAAATAGATAAATAATCCCATTTCTTATACTCTGATCTGATATCTGTTATCTAGTATTTAAGCAGTGAAAAAGACTAGCAGTTAATTTCTTTGTGTTTTATAACAGCATGATTCCAATACCTGACCATTTGTTTACAGTGTGTGTGTGCATATGTGTGTACGTGTGTGTGGGTACTCGTGTGTTGTATTTGTGGGAACATGTACTGTTTTTGAAAATGTCCTTTAGCATTTGGATTTTTGTGTGCCCACTCTGCCTTCCCAGCACCCTGTCTGGCCTTGTGTTTACATTTGTTAGTGTGGCTGATGTCAGCAGCCCTGTTTGAATCAAGCAGTATTAGTGTGATTTGTTTTACTTTCAACTCACAGAAAATAAGAGATAAAAGTAGACGAGATGTCAGGAACTGAAATGGAAACAATCAGAAAATAATGTTTTATTAATTGTCAGAAATTTGAATCTAGTCAGAAGAGTGACTCATCCAAACTCTTGCATTTGAGTGAACAGTGATGGTAATGTCCACCCAATAATCCCTGGAAAGCATCACCTCAGAAACATGGCTGTTTTTCCGGTTAGGATCTTTTAGCTGGAAATCAAAACTGGACCCAGGACTCTGCTTTTAAAATGCAGGTTTAAATACCTGAGCATCTTTAAACATTACTAAGCCTGTGGAACATTTCTTTAAGGAAACAGACATAGAAAAATGGACCAATCGATCAGATTTTTCTGTGTTTTTGGTCATCGATTTTGGAAATAGGATTTGAGATTTAACTCACTGTGATCAGGTGTTTTTCAAGCAGCTTTCTGTGTGTACAATGGGAATCTTGTGGACACGAGGTAATGCTGGGCCTCCTGAAGCAGAAAACTGTGTGTTCGTCTTCTAGTTGTTTTCCCTGGCTAGCAATAATCCCGCTGACAGAACTGTAGGTTTGAGCTGTTAGTGATTTACATATCGAGGCAATGACATTATTAGTGGGTTTATTCAACTCAGACAGAGTGTGTGTCTCAGAGACATCGGAGAATTTTGTGTTTTCTACAAAGTTGTTTCAGTAACATTCTGGTTCCCTAGAGTTTGTCTCCGTGTATATCTGCAACTGAGGATCTCAGGTTTGTTATGGTAGAAATTAGGGTCTTTAGGGGTCTGTCTGAATCTGAAGATCTACTGTAAGACCTGACCCCGATCTGATTTACATTATAAGTAGTTCAAACTGTTTTGTAATTTTTTGATTATTTCCATCAAACTCTTTAAAATTAGTTATCATAATTACTGTAAGAGAAAACATGTAAGGACATCTGTGGCATTAGTAAGGGATTTGTGCTTCTTAATTACTTTTTAAAAAATAAGTTAATTTCTATCGGATAGAAAAATACCCTCTATGTCGCCCAGATAGCTGCAGAATATTTTAGCATTGGCACTGGAGGTGTCATTTATTTTTATGAAATGGTCTTTTACGAATATGAATAAATAATTTTTGGACTTAGTTTCTACAGCTCTATATTTATTTTCAGGATGTTACAATTAGATTGTTGCTCTTTTCAATTAGGTCTACTTATTATTTGATAGCACAACAGAAAACTACTGTTGGTGTTTGTTTCTTCCCTCTATTAGGGGATGTTCAGATCTGATATAATTATCCTGTTCAAATCCACTCTGTCTGTGTTTGGGGCTGATTTAAATTGGATCATTCTTTTTGAAAATTAATTTGCACACCTGAAGGTTTGGTTAGGTTTGTCACAAATCTAACAGAGACTAGGTTCATTGTGTGTGCTATGGTCAAGTGACATATTGATATATTGAAATTTTCCTGCCAGCTTCTGTCCAGCTTCTCTGAAATATTTGCAGAGGTGTGTGCACTGCGTAGGAATGCTATCACACAGTGAATTGACTTGAGCAAGTAATACCTATCTGTTGTGCTAACAGGCATTAGAGTCAATCTTGTCAGCACTATTAGGATGTCATGAGGATGGCAACTATACTCACACAATATTTAATTTTACTATAGTTACACATGCTCTGAGCTTCCAGACAGATTGTCAAGAATTTTCTTCAGGGATTATTAAGAAATATTTCAAATTAATGCTAAACAAGAAGTCCTATATTTACAGTCACGTGAAAAAAAGTTTTCACAGGACTGCATATAGTCCTGTGAAAAACTAAGTACACCCTCACTGCTTCCATAGGAATTAGGAGTAGCAGTAAGTAGCAGCCGGGTGCTGCTAATCAAATGAATTTCAAGAGAGCTATTTATTTCAAGAGAGCTATTTATTTGTCATTTCAACCACATACAGCTGAAATAAATAGATAAATAATAAAGTGCAATTTAACTGATCATCTGGCAGTGTATGTGACCACCTCTATAAAAGCAGAAGTTTTGGCAGTCTCCAGCATTCAGTAGTGTCTTAACTCAATGCCAGAATCTTCCCGGGAGTGGACGTCACAGTAAATTCACCGCAAGGTAAGGCAATGCAATGCTCAAAGAAACTGTAAAAAAAAAGAAACAAGAGCTACATCTCAGACTCTACAGGCCAGACCAGTTAGCATGTTAACGATTAAAATCAATTAGAGAACAATTAGAAAAAGCTTGGAAGGGTTGCCAGGAGAAGGCCTCTTTTGTCTATAAAAAGAAAATGGCAGCACAACTTAAGTTTGCAAAGTGTCACCAAACTAACCCCATGACTTCTGGAATAATGTTCTTTGGACAGACGAGAACAGAGTGGAGATGTTTTGGCCATAAGGCACAGCTCCATGCTTGGTTAAATCCAAACAGCATATCAGGACAACCACCTCATAACAACTCTCAAACACAAGGTAGAGGGGTGATGATGTTTGCAAGATGTTGCCCAAAGTCCAGACCTCAACCTGACTGAAAATGTTGTGGCAGAGCCTTAAGAGAGCTTTGTACAAACATATGCCTGCAAACCTCAATGAACTGAAGCAATATTATAAAGAGCAGCAAGCCAAATATCCTCCGGAACAATGTGAGAGACTGATAAAGTCATACAGAAAACAATTACTTCAAGTTTTTGCTGCTAAAGGTGGTTCTAAAAGCTATTGAATCATGAGGCATACTTTAGTTATCTCAGGGCTGCATAGAGCCCTGGGAATTTTTTTTTTTACGTGATTGTAAATCAAGGGCAGCACGGTGGCATGGTGGTTAGCACTGTTGCCTCACAGCAAGAGGGTCCGGGTTCAAATCCAACAGCCGGCCGTCCAGGGTGTACCCTGCCCTACGCCCATTGACAGCTGGGATGGGCTCCAGCACCCCCTGCGACCCTGAACTGGATAAGCGGAAGATGATGAATGAATGAATGGCTGTAAATTATATCGCTTACAATTTAAATAAAATGTGTGTCTAAAACATAACAAGATCATTGAGCCAGGTGGTGAAGACTAGTGCGTTAGAAAAAAATCTTCTTTCATTAATTAGCTCAGATGTTAACTGAGGCCTGTAACATTCAGTGATTTTTCTTCATTTTATTGAAGAAATGGATGGCAAGCAAACTCATAATTAACATCTGACTTCAGGTGGTCCTGGTGGATATCTCTAGTCTTTAAGTGATGAGAACATTGTTACTGCTTTTATGGTTTTGAATGTGAATGCAAATCTTGGGTTTTTGACTCAGTGACATAACATTAATCTGTGTCTATTAACTGTGTTGAACCTCCATTGTCAGTATGCCTTTCAGTCATTGTCTCCTGAATTCTGACATCAACAACAAATACATATATACACTTCAACATATACATATATTACTGTCAAAAACTTAACTGATATATACCTATAATTATACATGTGGTCAGTATTGTTAAGGAGGAGAGGAGGAGAGGTCTTATGCCAGGATTTATGTCTGTGTCAATGATTCATTCCTGCTGAAGAGAAGAAAAATGAACTCTGCATGAAAAAAAACTTTTGTTTGACCTTTTTTATTAGTTAGATATTATATATTTGACATATTAGGGTAATCAATGTTTTCTGTGTCAGCAGTGCTTCAAAAGTGTAATTTCAGCTTCTGTTATTAATGTTGTTTATGAAAATACATATATATTGAAAAAGAAAAGAAAAAATGCTATAAGAAATGCTTTCCACATGCCAAATTTTTTGCCTGTTTTTTCAAGAAAAGTAGATATACTTAAAATAAAGAATTTAAAAGATGCATTAATAGATGTTTAGTGTGTTTTTAAATATGTTCACTGTGTACGTTTTGATTTGCTGCAGGAATGAATGTTTCTATATCTTTACTTTAGCCCCTCATTTACTTGCTCTTTATTCATTTCATTCTTATACAAACACACATACACTGTTTCTGTCCATGGAGACCCAACTGATGGGATTTTAAAAGAGAATGAAGGGATAGAGGACGGTGAGAGAGAGTAAAAGAGGTAAGAAGACAGAGATTAGAGTGATGAGGGCTGACAGACGGGATTTTCTGAGCAATTGGAAAAGAGAAACAATATCAGATGAAAAGAAGGTGGAGGCAATGAACAACAATGAAAGGAGGCAAGGAGAAAAGAGTCTTAAGAAGGGACAGTGGTGAGGAGAAAAGGATGGAGGGAGGGGATGAGGAAGCAAAGCGAGGCTCTGTGAAGCGAGGCAGGCGGCTACGACAGGCCGTGCATATTTCATGGCTGCCACTTATCATAAGAGCCTTTTCCTGATGGGGGAGCGTAGGTCTGATGACTTCAAGGAAATAACATGCAGAACACGGCCTACATACACACAGCCCTGCTGAGCCACTCAGCCACTTCTCACCGCCTCTAAAGCTGCTTGCAATCCACCATAGTCGAGCCACTGCTGCTGTTAGTTGCACATTTACTTTTAATAACTGTATCTCACACCATTTACTTCTCTTAGTACATTTCAGTGTTAACGAGTGTGGACACGAGCTAGATGTGGTGGTTGTGAACCATGGCTGACCTGTGGTACAGTGTGATGGGAAACAAAACACAGCACACCAGTTATCCACCAGGAATGCTTCTGTCTAAGTTCATAAACGTAGTGAGGGCAAAGGAGGTTCAAAATCCATGAATGAAGAGTAAAAACATGCTGGTTAGGTTTAATGATTAATGAACCTAGTCAAGAAAAGTTGTTGGTAGATCCTCAGGCTGCGTGATATCCCATGAGAAAGAATAATGACGCATCTGGCTTGGAATGATTTGAAACAAGTTGTATTTGTTGGATCAAGCCCAGAGAATCTGACTGATGCTTACAGAGATAATAGTTTGGCAATTTACAACTTATAGTCAAAGCTATAATCACATGTACTGTACCACATTTATTCACTGACATTAAACTTCTCTAGATCAGTCAGCAACCATACTCTAGGACTGTCATTTACAACTTGATGCACTATTTTTCTATCATAGTGTCTCTGCATAAACAAATGTAATGTTATTTTCCCCAAAATGATAAATAGTCTGACATTTAGGGAAATATCATTAATTGTTTCCCTCCTGAATTAGATGAAAAGATTGATTCCACTCCAGTATCTGTCCTTATGAAGCTGCAGCTTGTGGCAAGCTTAATGTAAATGTTATATACAACAGACAAACAATTACTCTAAAAGTAACAAATTTCTTCTACCAGGACTGCAGATGCTCACTTATTAGTATGTTTCACATACACCTTGGACATATGAGACTATGTGCTCTGAGGCTGCAATAGCTTTTTGTTATAATGCTATGCAGTCATGTGAAAGAGACAGTTTTCAGAGGACTCAGAGCAGTCCTGTGAAAACTTAAACACACTCTTACAGCTTCCATAGGAATTGAGGGCAAGTTGCAGCCAGATGCTGTTAATCAAACACACTTAACTCATCTGCCAGCGTGACCACCTCTATAAAAGCAGAAGTTTTGGCAGTTTGTTGGTTGGGAGCATTCAGGTATCTTGCCACTATTTTCCTTGGAGTGGGCGTCCCAGCAAATTCACCCCATGGTCAGACTGTGCAAAGTTTAAAATTCACAAGAGTACAATTAGAAAAAGACTGACTGAAGTGTTTGGAAGGGTTGCCACAAGAAAGCCTCTTCTCTCTAAAAAAGAACATGGCAGGGCATGGTTTAGGTTTGCAAAGTCTACAAATCTGAAAAAAACACAAGACTTCTGGAAGAATATCTTTTGGATTGACAAGACCAAAGTGGAGATGTTTGGCCATGGCAGACAGTGCCATATTAGGCAAAATCCATCCATCATCTGTCCATCCATCATCTACTGCTTGTCCTGGGATCAGCATTTCAAGCACAGAAGCCCAGATTTTCCCCTCCCCAGCCACCCATGGAACCTGGCCGGGCTCTGCCCGAATGAGCCACGTGGGTCTGCCCTCCAGTGGGCTCACCACCTGCAGAAATGATCAAGGGGGTCCAGTGCAGTGTGGACTGGATGGCAGTCAAAGGCGGAGTCCTTGATGGTCCAATCCCCGGCTTGCTAAACTGGCTCTAGAAATGTGGAATGTTACCTCTCTGTTGGGGAAGGAGCTTGAGCTAGTGCATGAGGTTGAATGGTGCGGGCTAGAAATAGTCAGGCTCACCTCAACGCACAGCTTGGGCTCTGGAACCATACTCCTGGAGAGGGGTCGGACTTTGGACCAAGGCAAAATCCAAATACAGGATATTAGTACAAACACCTCATACCAACTGTGAAGCATGGTGGTGGAGGGCTGATGATTTGTGCTTGTTTTTCAGCCACAGGACCTGGGCACCTTACAGTCACTGACTCGACCTCTGTATACAAAGGTATACTAGAGTCGAATGTGAGGCCATCTGTCCAATAGCTAAAATTTGGCTGAAACTGGGTCATGCAACAGTACAATGATCCCAAGCACGCCAGCAAATCTACAACAGAATGACTAAAAAAGAAAAGAATCAAGGTGTTTTCTCTGAAACTTCATTGAACTGAAGCAAAGTTGTAAAGAAGAGTGGGTCAAACTTCCTCCAGAGCAATGTCAGAAACTGAAAAAGTCATACAGAAAACAATTACTGCAGTTTATTGCTACTAAAGGGGGCTCTACAATCTGTTTAATCATGTGTTGTACTTAGTTTTTCACAGGACTGCATAGAGTTCCTCTGTAAAAAGATAACAAGAATGCAAGCTAAATACTTTTTTTTATATATATATATATATATATTTTTTTTATTGTCTTTTTCAAAATTTTTCACAAGCAAATAACATTTACACATTACACACACATACTGCATACCCTTGCATCTTCTTTAAGGAGGAAAATAAAATTCAAAATAAATAAAAAATAAAAATG
>VUQH01026026.1:4554-19647 GCA_015106775.1 Etroplus canarensis
AAAGCAGTTTAATTTTTTTTTTTTTGTTTTTTTTTTTTTTTATCAAATAAACAACATGGGCATTCATGTTCCTCGGTCCTCTGGATAAAATGGGAGGCTCTGACATTCTTTGACTACCATCTAACTCTGATCAGCCTTTCTGGAACTGAAAATTTAGAGTTCCCCAACTCACTGTTAATCAGCTAACAGTTTATGGTTAGACTTTCAGGAACAGAGCCCTGGAAAGAAGCCTCAGGATGGTGTTTTTTCCTTGTCATGAAAAATTAAAAAGAAATATTTTTTTTCAGGGCGATGATCCAGACGATGCTTGAACGCTGTGATCGATTCCTGTGGTCTCAGCATGCTTGACTTCAAATCTGAAGTTTCTCTGAAACCAAACATAGCTAACACTTCATGTAAGTCTTCCCACTAACTACTGTTAAAAGCTGTGGCTTAAATTATACACTGTGATATTCCTCAAACTCCCCAGTTTAGATAAAAGTACTTATTATCTAGTGAAAAAAGTATTATGTGTCCTCATTCTGTTTACTTGCCAGTGGTATAAATATTCAGGTGTGTATGTGTGTTCATTTTTATATTAATTCAGGTTGCAGCTTTTTGCATGTACTGACAGTAAAATATCTTGGGAGACCAAATGAATCAGTACATTGATGTGACAACAAATAAAATGACTGTGCAATGTTGTAAACATAATATTCTGTGAATAAAAGCTATCTGTATGAAACATTATTATTTCCATTGTTTGTTTTGTTTCTTAGATCAAAAGCTTTCAGTCTGCATGATGATGATCAAGTCTGGTTACTGTATTTTTCCCCTGTGATCAAGTCCTATAAGCAGCAAACACAAAGGTGGCTTTAATCCAACCTGCAGATTAACAAATAATCTGATTTTGTTTGTTGCTGCACGCCAAAGTCGTAATTACATGAAAGTCTCAGTCTTTTCTTTTTTACTTTAAAAGGAAATGTTTTATTTTAATTACCAAAAACCTTAACCCTTTTTGAGGGTTTAATATCCTAAATAATCACCTGAAAGAATCAGCACAACCAGAACTCCTTATTTATAAGTGAGGAAATGTGGGTCAACTGACACTTGATCTGCCTGCATGCCAAATATTTGGTCATATTTTTTTCAACAGACAGTTCTACGTGAAGTCTTTTCCCAGTAAATGCAGCAGAAGATGGGTCAACAGAGATAATGTTAATAACAGCGTAATGAAATGGGACTGGTGACTCATTTGATGGTAGCGCACACCTGGAGCATCAAAGGGGAAAAAACAAGATGAGACAAGTCCTGGTGCTCCGCATTTGAGTTTTTAAGCCTCTCGCTGGACAGAAACACTCTTTGAGATTTTCCTGTCTTGTCCTTTTTTTTTTTTCCCTTCTCATCCTCGAGTTAGTTCATCGTCATTTCCCAGAATCCCCGCTTTCCAGCTCACCCACCTGTCTGTGTCACTGGCACAGGGACGATCAGATTCAAATATTTGGCATGTGGCAAAGACACAGACACACTTTTGATTAAAAAAAATACAAAACTTACCTTGTCATTGTGAAATTCTTTGTAGCTGCTTAAAAATAACAGACAAGTCTGTCTTTATTAAAACTGCTGCTAAAGTTACTTCAGCATCTAATATTTCAGTCTCTGTTCAGTTGAGTGGTCTGCTACAGCAAATTCATACACTCCCTGTTTTGTTGAGGGATGGGTAGAATTATTTAATTTATTTGAAATGTTGATTTGACAGAAGCTTTTCATCAAGGGCTAGTGCACAGACGTAAATTTGATTTGATAGGTTAATAGGTCGAGGCAGTGAGTCCAGTGTTTGATGTTGCCTTCCTGTCACCAGAAGGACAGATAAGGAGATTCTGCACATACCTGTTGGCCCTGGTCACAGTGTATACATAGCACTCTCGACACTTGGAGTCAAACACACGTACTTACACCTGCTTGCTCTCAAGATGAGTCAAAGCGAGCGCAGCGGTAAGATCCACTGATTTGTTGTATGAACCCAAAGTGAGTCTTCTCTGCTTGAGCAGTTTACAGGATCTCAATGGATTCAGCACTCATGGTGAGTTTCCTCCTTTTTGTTTAAATGAAGTTTGTGCAGAAATGTATCACATTTTTAAGAGATTTAGTTAAATGTGTTTTTGTTTCAGATGTCTGCACCTCTGCTACGACTGGCTCTCCTACTCTTCATTGCTGACCATGCTTCACTGACCAAAGTATTTGACAATACCTCAGGTAGGATTTCTGATTGTTGCAGCAAAGAACAGATACTTTGGAGTTTTTCTAACTGTTCTCCTTTATGGTCATCTCAGGAACTGTGTATCTGGGCTCTGTGTATATAGATGAGGCTCTTCAGAGGGCGATTGAGCTGACTGATGCTGCTTATGCACGGACAAATGAACGGTAGAAATTCTTTATTTTGGCTAAAAATAGATCTGGAAATACTTTACATGGACAAAAGTATTGAGTCACGTGCACATTACACCTACAAGAGCTTTTATGATGCCCCATTCTAAATCCATAGGCATTAATATGGAATTGGATCACCATTTGCAGCTATAAAAGCCTTCATTCTTCTGGGAAGGCTTTCTATAAGATTTTGGAGTGTGTGTGTGTGGGAATTTTTATCTATTCATCCAGAAGAGTATTTGTGAGGTCAAACACTCATGTTTAATAAGAGTATCTTGCTCATGAGCTCCCTTCTAGCTCGTCCCAAAGGTGTTTTAATGGGGTTGAGGTCAGGGTCAGACAGGGCCGGGCCAGTCAAGTTCTTCCACAACAAACTCATCTAACCGTGCCTTATGGACTTGCTTTGTGCACTGGGGCACAGTCATGCTGTAACAGAAAATGGCCTTCCCCAAACAGTTCCTACCAAAATGTAAGTAGAAGGATCAAGGTTTCCCTTTAGTGGAACTAAGGGGTCCAGGCTAACCCCACAAAAAACACCCCCATAGCACTATCCCTCCATCAAACTTTACAAACTTTTACACACTCTGTGCCCTAACTTTAACATTACATAACTTTACATGGTCTACCACTTCATGGTAGACAGTTGCTGTGGCTGAATGCTTCCACTTTACAATACTACTGCTTACAGTTTGTTGTGGAATAGTGTCTTCCCCTTAGTGTAGTGTTTTACACAGGGGACACAAACCCCTCTCGCCATGGAGGGTTGTGTCAAGAAGGGCATCCAGCATAAAACTTCTGCTGAATTACCAATGTGTATTAATCCGCTGTGGCGACCCCTTGGGGAGTAGCCGAAGGTACATTTCACACTTGATTGTGGAATGTGTATGAGGAAACAAATTAACATGAACTCACTTGTTGCAATGCTGGCATCCTATTACAGTACCACACTCGAATTCAGTGAACTCAACAGAGGTATCGCACAATACTTTTGTCCATATGGTGTAGCTTATGCCAGGCTGACATGCAGAAACATATAAATCATTTTACCTCTGCAAGGCACTATAGACAAAGCTCTGAATGTTTCCAGGGTGAAAAAGTCACTGTCTGAAGGGGCTCTGAGACCCAGTGACCTGCTGGCTCAATTTAAACAGATTGAAACCAGAACTAGGACTCAGATACGGGCTGCTGAACTGCTGGACAACACAGTGGAGCTGATCAGAGAGATGGTCTACACTAACACTATGATGCAGCCCAATCCTTATGGTACTGAACAGCATCACGACACAACATATTTCTGCACCTGCAGGTCAGACTAGTCTTGTTTTCTATTATATTTATTTGATGAACTATATAAACAAGTGTTTTAGTCTAGATCACACTTTGAACATACAGTACTTTCTTTCAGTTTGTTTCAGGATGCAGCATAGGTATTTTTCATTTAAATTTCCTTTAGGGGTGATGGAGTTCAACATAGATACAATATAGAGCAGAGGTAGATGGGCTTTTACATCTGTAATTTATAATTAAAATGCACTTTGTTTAGAGGCTGTACAAATATTGTATTAAATGATAGAGAAAATGGTGCTTTTTGTCAGCTGACTTTAAGTTTGCCTTTAAATAAGTTTGAAAAACTGGGCCCATTTCAGCTTTTTTTGCATAAGAAGTGCATATTGTGTTCAGTTGTCTGTAACGTGTGACAGTTTTATTGTGTTCATGGCCTTGACCAAAATCTGTTGCCCTTTTGAAAAAGAGAATTTTAATGACATTGAGAGTTTTACCTGTTTAAAGAAAGATATAAAATAAATGACAGAGTTTTAGAAGAGTTACATTCTTTTGTACGGTATTTTAGAAAACTGCGAAAACTTACTGCATTCAAATATTCTTCATATATGATCATTACATGGTTTTGTTGTGAGTTGTTAGTTTACAGTTAGAGTTTAGTATTTTTACATTGTGCCAGAAAATTCAACCATACAGTTGGTCTGATGGTGCAGAGTATGAAAAGAATGTGAAAAGCTCACCCGAAGGCTCAGTACAAATGCATAACTAAATTTTAGGAGTGGACTGCGCAAATATTTTTTGTTTTAAACAGGAAAGGACAGAATAAATGATCTGACCTCTGACAAATTCTAAGTACGACTAACTTGGACTTTACTTTGTGTGTTCCTTCAGAACTGCTGAGTGAAGGAGATGTGGAGAATCTGCTGCAAGTGACAGGCTGCTCTGCTGAGCTGCAGACACCCAGCTGTCAGACAGACTGCCTGTCTGAGCGCTACAGATCCATCACAGGCGAGTGTAACAACAGGTCAGAGCTCCCTTTTTTTTTTTTTAATATATACAAAATAAATAGGGTGGTGCTGTCCTTAATAGACTTTTTGTTTTTAGGAAAATGTCTGTGTTGATTTGCTTTTCAGACAACATCCAAGATGGGGGGCTGCAAATATTCCCTATTCCCGCTGGCTGCCTCCAGAGTACGAGGATGTGTGGGGTATGCCCAGAGGCTGGGAACCAAAACACACCTACAACAATGTCAGCCTGCCTCCAGTAAGAGCCCTGCAGCAGCTCTCAGTCATCTTCCATCCTGCCAGCTACTGTAACCCCATCACTTCTCCTCACCTTGTTATTTTCCAGGTGCGGCTTGTGTCCCAGGAAGTGCTGTTCACTCACAATGACAATATCTCTGTGGACTCCACTCTCTCCCACCTGATGGTGGATTGGGGTCAGTGGATAGATCATGATGTGGTCCTGACACCTCAGAGCCCCAGTACAGCCGCCTTCAAGACAGGCGCTGACTGCACCCATACCTGCAGCCGAGACTCACCCTGCTTTCCCATACAGGTGCACTTCATTATATATATAGAAAGCTCTCATTTTCTCAGTTTCAGCTCACATATAGTAGCCTCCTCTTTTTATTTTTTAAAATCAAATATTTATGTACACTACTATTTACTGTGAGTAATATCTACAAACTTTACCAGTGTTTGCCTGTTTGTAAAAATCCCTTCAAAGACAACACTTTCATTGTAATGCCTTCAAGCAAAGCAATGTAAATATGACCTATTGTCAGTGAGTGCATACAGTTAAGTCCGTACTTGGACAATGAGACATTTTCTGTGATGTTGCCTTTGTACATCACCACATCAAGATGTGATTTAAGCGCAGACGTTTGGCTTAAATTCAAGGGGTTTAACAAACAACTATTTAGGAATTACAGCTATTTTTATACATATGTTGGTTAATACAATAATTGTCCAATTACTTTTGAGCCTCTAAAAATGGAGGACTCTGCAAACAAAGGGCTGTAAATCTTGGGCGTATGGTGAGTCGTATGTCAGGCTGGACACTAGGGAGGGAGAGGACATGTATCATTTGGCTAGAAAGAGGCCAAGCTGGAAAGGATGTGCAGCAGGTTAGAGTAATCAAGGATAGAGTTGAAATGGACTAATGAATAAGGAGTGTGTAGAGAAGATGTAAGTACTTTGAGAAGCTGATAAATGAAGAAAATTAGAGAGCGAGCGAAGAATGAATGGAGGAAAGGTGAAGATAAAGTAAGGAGGAAGTTTTAAAACAGTTTTCTTTCACAGATCCCGCTATCGGATCCTCGAAATGGCATCCAGAGTTGTATGCCTTTCTTCCGCTCTGCTCCGAGCTGTGGTGCTGGAGTTCTGCCTCATCGCCAGCGGGAGCAGCTCAATGCCATCACCTCCTTTGTCGATGCCAGTATGGTGTATGGTAGTTCCACAAGTCTGGCCTCCACTCTCCGAAACCTCTCTTCTCCTTTGGGCTCAATGGCCATCAACTCCCAGCACTCAGACCAGGAGCTGGCCTACATGCCCTTTCTGCCTCGACTGCAGGCTCACCTGGACCCCTGTGGCCCTCGCAACTCCACCGCCTCAAAAACATCAGAGAGCTCTTTTCACCGACAGAACACCACATCCTGCTTTCGAGCTGGTGAGTGATTGAATATTAGTAAATCATTCATCCAATCATCAGTGCAGCTGCTGTTCATGACTAATCTTTCATAGGTGATTCAAGAGCCAATGAACACCTAGGATTGATCGCACTGCACACACTCTTCCTGAGAGAACACAACAGACTGATCAAAGAGCTTCACCTGCTCAACCTTCACTGGAGCCCTGACACCCTCTATCAGGAGGCCCGCAAGATCATAGGAGCCATTCACCAGGTATCTGCAGGAGTTTCTGATGAACAATATATCACATCTGAAGTACTTTTTGTCATTACTTTAATGTTCCTAATCTTTTAAGATCCTAACATGGGAACACTACCTGCCGCGGATCCTTGGTGAGAGTGCCATGTCTCATCTGATGCCTCCCTATAAGGGTTACGATCCTGACGTGGATCCCAGCATTGCTAACATTTTTGCCACTGCTGCATTTCGTTTTGCCCATGTCACTGTGCAGCCAGTGGTAACCAGGCTGGGGCTGGGATATACCACTAATTCCCATTATCCATCTCTTCCGCTGCATCATTCACTGTTTGCCTCTTGGAGGGTTGTACAAGAAGGTAAAGAGAGATGTCGTCACTGTACTTTAATTACGTGTACTTAGCATTTTTTTTTGTTCATTTCATTTCCCGTCTGTGTTTCAGGTGGTATTGACCCAGTGCTGCGTGGTCTGTTGTTCTCTCCAGCCAAGCTGCAGACTCCAGGTCAGATGATGGTGGAAGAGCTGAGAGAAAGACTGTTTCAGGCACAGGGTGGGATGCCTCTGGACCTTGGAGCCCTTAACCTTCAGAGAGGCCGAGACCATGGCTTGCCTGGTAACCAGATATTGCAGCTCTGTCACAGATAAATGCCTAATCGCTTCACTCTGCTGACTGCCAACAAAGATTTTCTTTTTTTACTTTATGTTAATAAGATCTATTAAGAGGATCCTATTATTCTCATTTCCAGCTCCATATTTTTTATTTCTGATAGCTGGTAGCTTTGCACGAGTTACAGTTCAAAATAATCCAGATGCAGCCTCTCAGTTTATCCTCTGAAATAAAAGTTTAGCTCCTCTCCCTTTAAGAAAACTGTCTTGTGATTAACTGCCCCATACATTCAGAAGATATTCAAGTGGATGGGGTTTCTGTGCTCACAACACTTTGTGCCTGAGAATATCATATTTGGGCTCTTATTAACATCATACAGATCCAAAAGCAAAAAATGGTCTGTACTGGGGCATTTCAAGCTGCCTGGAACTGCTGGGATTAGGGAATACTTGCAACTACACTGACAACATTATTTCTGACTTTGCCCATGTTTACTATGAGTATCCACCATTGTTAGAGAATATACTACAGAAAATTGAAAAAGCATGATATTATAGTCCCTTCAACGAGATTAGGAGCTATCACCAACATTCAGTTCTGAGCCTAGCAGATAAAAATCTGCAGTAGGGTGAAGGGCAAATTTTACTTTAGCAACAAAAACTGAAAATTATAGCAAAACCATGTTTGTATTTTTGCTGTGGTTATGCACCACATGCTAATTCTTGTATTAAAATGTACAGTATGATAACTTTTCAGTTCATTTAAATTTTATTTATATTTCACCAATTCACAACAAAAATCACCTCAAGGCACTTTATACTGTAAGGTAAAGACCCTAAAATATTAGAGAGAAAACCCCAACTATCTGACAAAACCCTATGAGCAAAAAGGAATACCTCCCTTTTAACAGGAAGAGACCTCTGGCAGAACCAGGCTCAGGGAGGGACAGTCATCTGCCTCAACTAGCTGAGGGGTTAGGGGCAAAAGAGGAGGAAAAAGAGAGCATAGAGAGATAAGGACAACACAAATTATGGGAGTGAGAAAATTTCATAAAATATTGTGTTGGCATATAAATGCATAGGGGTGAAAAATGGTGGGTGGAGAAGAAATGCTCAGTGCATCATGGGAAGTCCCCCAGCAGCCTGAGCCTATAACAGCATAACTAAGGGATGGTTCAGGGTCACCTGATAAACGTTTTAAGCCTGATCTTAAAAGTAAGGAGTAGAAGGATTTTTATATTCAATTCTTGAGTTAGCAGGGAGCCAATAAAGAAACGCTAATATAGGGAAAATATTTCTCTTCCTAATCCCTGTCAGTACTCTCGCTCCAGCATTTTGGAACAACTGAAGGCTTTTTGAGAGCTTTTAGAACAGCCTGATAATCAGGAATTACAATAGTCAAGCCTAGAAGTAATAAATGCATTAACTAATTTTTAAGCATTTTCACATTCTAGAAATAAAAGAACTGTTGAGTACACATGTAGCTGGTATGAAATAAGACATACAAAACAACATCATGGTACCATTAATGGTGAGTAAACTAGCTTGTTTGAAAGTCTCCCACCCGAAGTGTCTGTTGACTCAGGAACCAGTTCCAGATGTAGGAATGTGTAGATTAGCCCTCCAGGTGGCCTCTAGTCCTCTAATAGTTGTTTGAATAAGTGTTACTTGTTAATATGAGTGAAAATTGACCTTTAAAAATTTCCTCCAGGGACAGATTTGCCACAGGACTAAGCAGCCTTTATCCTAATGCATGTATTTACATGATGCTTTTCTCATAGTCTGCAACAGCTCTGTACAAAACCTTGGAAAATTCAACTCAGTGCACATCTTCAGATAGCATTTTAAATCTTATTGGTTGTTTTTCCTTATTTTTTTTCTAAAACTTTACACTTAAGTTTGCTGGTTCATATTTCTACCTATCATCTTTAAATTTCATTCTTACTGTAAAGCACTTTGTAACATCTGTTTATTAACAGATAATGTTCACTAGCAGAGGTCTTTCAGGCGAAGTGTTTCATGTCATTTATAAAACACTGCACTGTATTTAATGCTCCTTTTTTAAGTATCTCAGTTTCTTCACTACCTCTTTAACCTGCTGCCCTCTGGCGCATCTTGTCCATCAGGGTATGGCTCATGGCGAAGGTTCTGTGGCCTCTCTGTTCCTAACACCACACTAGAACTGGCCGAAATTCTGGGCAATGTCACTTTGGCTCTCAAGTTCCAACTCTTATACGGGACACCACACAACATTGATGTGTGGGTGGGGGCCATCTCTGAGCCAGCTCTGCCTGGAGGCCGAGTCGGACCACTCCTGTCCTGCCTGCTCGCCAGACAGTTCCGAGCACTGAGAGACGGGGACAGGTACAACTACAATTAAATTATTAACATTATGATGCAAGAAGGGAAATCTAAATCTGTTTTTGCCTTTCGAGGTTCTGGTGGGAGAGGGAAGGAGTGTTCACCAGCGCCCAAAGGAAACGCCTGCACACCGTCTCTCTGTCCCGCATCATTTGTGACAACAGCCACATCACCCACGTCCCCGCTGACCCTTTCTCACGCACTGAAAGCACGAAGGACATGCTGGCCTGTTCGGACCCGCTCATCCCCCACCTCGACCTCAGCCCTTGGAAAGAATCGGACACAGGTGAGGAAGTGGAAAAGATGTTATATCAGGTATGAAACTGGGGTTGACTCATTTTTTTCCCTGAACTGTATCACAGATCCCCTCTGCGGTCCGATACCTAGGATTCAATCTGGCTACTCCCTCCTCTGTCACTCTGTGATTCTCTACCAGTGTCACTCTGGCTTCAAGCTGCTGGGCTCTACATCAGTCAGCTGTGAGCCAAGCAGCCAGCAGTGGAGCCCAGCACCCCCAACATGTCAAGGTATGGAGACTAAACTCAATCCTGATGACATGACTACAATACTTAGATTTCTTTTAACACCAATGGTTCACATTCACTGTTGAATGTTTCACAATGAATTAAACAACTTTAACAGCAAAGTGGTGCAGTGGTTAGCACTGTCACCTCACAGCAAGAGGGTCCAGGTTCCATTCCAGCTGCCGGCCAGCTTAGGCCCTTCTGTGTGGAGTTTGAGTTTACTCTCCAGGTGTCCCGGCTTCCTCCCACAGTTCCAAGAGATGCAAAGGGGTTAGGTTAATTGTCAATTCTAAACTGACTGTAGGTTTGAATGTGAGCATGAATGTTGTCCGTCTCTCTGTGTTGGCTCTGTGACAGACTGGCAACCTGTCCAGGGTGTACCCCGTCTTTTTCCCTATGACAGCTGGAATAGGCTCCAGCAGCCCCCACAACCCAGAACTGGAGAAGAGGAAGAAAATGAATCAATAATGCTTGAATTTTAGGTCAAAATGTCATTAAAGGTCTTTTTTAGTCTTGAAAACATCATACCAAAGTCCAGGAAGTTTTCAATGAGCAATTTTACTAATTAATTAACTAAGCTGCAGAAACAACAACTATTTTAAAAGCATTTCACAACAGTTTAACTTCTAAGCAGCAGTTTAGTCAATTACATTGTCTAGATCAGTGATTCCCAAAGTCTAAGCTGCAGTTTGTGGTGGACCACAAGGAGTATTTTTAATTTTTAATTGTGTAATGTAAAACATTTTAAATGTTTGTTTAAAAACTGAACAATGTTCTTCATTTTCTGACCTATTTTTGATCCTGAATTCTTTTTATATTATACTGATAGTGGAAAAAACTAACATGGAAAAGTGGCTGTCAGACACCAGAAGTAAATCAATTTTAAAAAAAGGAAATGTTTCATATTCTTCTGGTGTTCTGGAGTTGTGTTTAAATGTTTCGATGGGCTACAGAAGATATTTAAAGTTTCACACAGTTTAAGAATGGCAGGTCTATATTACTGAGATTTCAGAAAACTACTGAACTGTACATCCCTGCTGGATACATCATTTGCTTTTCATTGTTGATTGCAGATATCGATGAATGTGAAGAACTGATTTCTCCTTGTCCACAACACCTGGTGTGCCTGAACATGCCAGGTTCCTTTAAATGCTCAGGTTGGTTTCAGATCAGTTTGAAATTCACCTTCAGAAATAAAACACTGTTCAGCATATCATAGATCTCTGTTTGTTCTGATCCTGAATATATCTTAATTTGACCCAGAGCCCTCTTCGCTGTCTCCTGTCTCCATTGTCACTGCAGCGATAGTGGTATTTGGAGGTGTAGCCGTGCTGGTGATGAGCATAATCTGTTTTCGAAGGTGAGACACTAAAGGTAAAAATCACTTTAACAGGAATCTCGGTGCACATTTATCTTTTCATACAAATACTGTATTGATTAGCAGAGTCATACCAACTCAGTGAAATAAGTACTGTACAAACTGTTCATGTATCCCTTAAAAATATGAATAACTCAATTTGTTCCTTGCAGATATTTCTCCAAGAGAGAAGAGTTGGTCACTGCTGAATGTTGCCGGGAGAAAAGTTAATCCGACTTTTGCAAGAGTTTGGATCGCTTTTTGCTGTAATATTCCTGTAAAATTATCAAAATGCTCTTCGTGTTTTACTGACTAGCTACTGAAGTGTTTGTCTTATTACTTTATAATTGCAAATCAATGTTTGATAAGTATTACTGTGGATAACTAGGCAGTTCTACCAATAAGAAATGAGCTAAGACTTTTATCCTACACATTGCAACAGCAGCCACTGTGATGGTTTCTATTCAAAAACTGCAAGTCAGACTATTTATTGAGGTCTGCTGTAAATCAGTGCAAAGAGGTCATGAAAACAGCAGCTTAGAGAAGTCTTTTCAATCCGGAAACTCAAATCTTACTGGAATGTCTGCTTCATAAAGTCCCTCTGAGTGGGACAAGGTCTCAGTATTTCCCCGGTATCCCTGTGCCTGATTCCTCCTAACAAACCTGTTAGTCACATGTGGGTGTTATGTCGGGCAGTTTCCAGCAATGACCTTATTCTAAAACCAAACCTGTGACATACACAGAGGGAAACAACTTTGGGTTATCTGGTTGTACTTGGTTGAAACTAATTGAAGTGATGAGTCTTGTCAAGTCAAGCCAGCTAATTCAGTAATCTTTCAATCAGATTTCAAATAATAAATACGACACAGTACAGAAGTGATAGTCAAGCATGCCTTGTGTTTAATGGAGTGTTTACACAGTTGATTGAGTACACTGAGGTTAGAAACCCCAAAGCCCTTTATAAGGCTGAAAGCAGTTATTGCACTTCCTTCACCTTCTAAAGATTTTTCTGTAAAAAAAAAAAAAGTCTTCAATAACAATAATAAATCTATAATATGAGGTACAATCTATATACATGTAATATGGCTATGTTCTGCATTCATGCATGGTCATTTATGGCTTTTACTTAATGGTCATACTGTTTACTACAGATGTGCAAAACCCTTTCAATCACATCTTAAAGCTTGTTTATTTTTCTGTCTACAATGTAAAGCTCTCCCTATTCTGAGCATGGCGGTTTAATAATTAACAATACATCTGATTATTAAGTAAAAAGGGCTAACATTTAGCTGAAGATGGCTAATTTTATGTTTTTTTCCACAAGGCACAGTGCAGCAAGAAGGCCATGCTGATACTGAAGGTATTGCTGTGGTCTCTCTGCTGATAAGTCAAAGTACAAAGAAAACAAATGGAATCATTGCTCTGTGGATACAATAAAACTATAGCACTGCATAGTTACAAGAGACCACCTAAACTTTCTTTTACACTGCTTTCATTTATTGTTGTGCCTATGTATTTTTTAAACAGACTAATTCCTGAAACATAAGTTTTTGTATTAACATGAGAAGTTTTGTGCTCTCCACCAGGGAGATTCAGGGAAATCCTCTTCCACACTTGCTTTAAAACAGCAGTTAGCTTCCTGGCATGTGGTATGTGGTACAGAAAAAACACATCTGGGAATAACAGCATCTTTTAAAAACATGTAATTTAATCTTTCCTGTAGTGCTGGTTTGATTCTAATCATATTATGGTATTTCCAAAAGTGGCACTTATATTTTGCTTCCCTTGTTGGTGACCTTTGATGCTGTACTAATCCTGTTCAACCTGATCAAAGATGTGAGTGTTGCCTCTGTTACCAAAGACTCAGTATAATCAGGATCCTGGGATGATGCTATTCTGTTGGATGCTTCAGGTACAGGCCGAGCCCTTTCAGGCATTAGTCTGTGAGGTAGAAACCTAACTTGGCCACAGTCATCTCTCTGCGAAGACGCATCACCTCCCAGAACATCTGCTCCGCTAGATAAAAGATGATACATGTCAAAGTTAAAAGCAATTGATAACACAGACCCACACTACAAAACCAGAACATCAGTGATATAGCAGCTCATCCAGCTCAAGATCCCTCATAATTCAAAAGGTTATTGTAGTGTGTGAAGTACAGAAAGAAATTTTTAAGTTTTCTTATCACTGGTTGGATGTATTGCACAAACTAAAGAGAATTAAAATCTAAGAAGTCAAATGAAAGTGTTTGAGTTCAGGAGTGTTATAACTACATGGTCATAAAAAGTATGAAAATATGAACATATCAGCATCTCATATTATTGACCATATTACTGATGTTGGTGTAATAGTGATAGGAAGGCCCCAACAACACAATCCTAATGTTGGAGTCAACCAAAAGGACCACTACCATCATGATCATGAAAAATAAGCTCAATATCATCAACGTCTAACAATATTAGCAACTACATCCTTAAACTTGAATACAGTTTGGGTGAAGACCCACTAGGTGATCACTTTGTCAAAGTGTAAAATCTGTCCAATTCTGTAAGGGGAGTAGCAATTCACCCCACCCTTCTCTCAGACTGATGCCATGGCATTAGCTCACGTTCCTTTGGCTGGATGAGCTACAGAATAGACAAGAAATGTAATGTTAACTTACCATCATGTCTCACCAGGCCCTGCTGGATGTATCGGATGTAGGTGAAAAAATTGCAGACAGCTGTGATCTAGAAAGGACAAAATTTGACAAAGTCACATGTAGCAACTCTAAACAGCAGCTACATGAATGTCTAACACTGGTGTGCCTTGGGAATATTACCATAACTGCACAAAAAGTAATGAATAACATTTACTGGACTAGTACATCTTAAATGCCCTGATGACACAATAAAGGCCTTGAAAGAGAATAACATTTGTAAGTATGGTAAAACTGAACAATATAAAAATAAAACAAGTTCATAAGAATGACACAAATGCTACCTGCCTTAATGCTTCAGCTGGCCTGGAGATGTCTTGGCCTTTTGCCTGAGGGCACCATTTGTTAGGAGGAGTTAACTGATGCCAATTTGGTGCCAATCAAGTTTAAGGTGAGGCACTTACGCTATGCTCACACTGCAGGTCTTAATTCTCAATTATGATTTTGTGTGGTTGTTCACATTATAATACCACCATCAGACTCCAGTGTGAACAGTCTACAGCCCTGAAGTGACTTGCAAGCATAAAAGAAGACGTAATGTCACATGTAGCATGCTGTATTTAAGGAAGTAACTATGGATGCTACACATGTCAGCGTGTGTGTAAAACCTCACTTTTTCCACTGACTAGCTCAATCAGCGGTGTCTGCAATGCTTGGTTCATTGATCTTGCCGCGTCTCGCCTCCTCCAGCACAGAAGTATGACATCTGTCTCATTTCATTGACGTAAAAGTTGGATGAAAGGCGACATGACCATTCAGATTGAGGTCACTTTGAAAAACATCGGCTATGTATCCAATTTAGGACCACGTATGAAAGTGGCATGAATCCGATTTGAAGGGAAAAAAGAAAAAAAAAAAAAAATCAGGTTTTTGCTGATCAGACTGTCATAAAATATCAGATATGGCTCACATATGGGCAAAAAAAAAAAAAAAAAGGTCTTCGGCCACTTTTACCTGCAGTGGGAATTG
>VUQH01026044.1:0-10485 GCA_015106775.1 Etroplus canarensis
GAGTGACCAAGATGGACAGGATTAGAAATGAGTACATCAGAGGGACAGCTCAGGTTGAGAAGATTGGAGACAAAGTCAGAGAGGCAAGGCTGAGATGGTTTGGACATGTTCAGAGGAGGGATAGTGGATATATTGGACAAAGGATGTTGAGGATGGAGCTGCCAGGTAGGAGGAAAAGAGGAAGACCACAGAGAAGATTGATGGATGTAGTGAAGGAGGACATGCAGAGGGTTGGTGTGAGGGAAGAGGATGCAAGGGATAGGGTGAGATGGAGGCAGATGATCCACTGTGGTGACCCCTAATGGGAGCAGTTAAAAGAAGAAGCAGAAGAAGAAGATGATGGATCTTCTATCATGACAAGAAGATGAGGATGATAAAGCTGGTGCTAAACCTCGCATTACTTATTTCAGTCATCTAGTTTTCACCTGTAGGACTGCAGCCTACACAGACCATAATGCAGCCAGCAGTGAAAAGTAACTGACACATCTTTCAGTACTGTGTAAACCTGAATGTTTACTTGTTAGTTCATCTGAAGTACCAAAGAGCTCAGATATGCATACATCACCTTATACTTTTTAAACAGAGAATGAGATCTCAAACTTTCAGTGCACAGTCTGCCGCTCCCCCCCTCCCGCCTGAATTCCCCACATAGTTTCATTAAAATAACTGTAATTACTCCTAATTTCATAATAAAATCAAAGATTAGAGACGGGTCCAATTAATCATCCCGGGCCCATTAATCATCTAATGGCCCCGGTTAGATCTGGAAACCACTGGTCTAAAGTGCCATTTATACATGTAGGATCAGTATAAATAATCTAATAACATCATAAAATACTGAATCATAAAGGACTTTTACTGCGGAATGAGAGCTAAAGTCACCTTAAGGATATTAAGCTTCAAATAATTATGTACTTATGCAGAACTTTTATTTATTTTGCGCCACGGCTTATTTATTTAAGCCATGGTGCAGACAGCCAGTGGAATTATGTGTGATAAAGAGCAGAAAATGAATCTGAACCCTAATAAAGATGCAGACTACAGCTGTGCATATAAAACGTGTATTGATTAGTGCTATTATGTGTGCCATGCTTTATCACTGACCAAAATAAATTTCTACTTGGGTGATAAAGTCGAATGTGATGAATGCCTTAAAGTTTTTGTAGACATTTTCATGATTCTGTGATCCTCTTGGTGGCATCAGACCAAATTTTACCAGTTGGTTTATTTAACAGAAAATGCACAAAATGCCAACTTCGTGCTTAAGACTTCTGCTGCCAACCTCAAGACAAACTACACTGACTGTAATGTGTTAAGAATCAGCCTCTTGGTTGCATATTCTTCCCCTGAGATTCTGCGTGGCTGCATGGTTTCTGATGTGAGTGTCACTTAGTTCATGTGTGTGTTTACGTCTGAAGTGCCACCGCGGTACCCTTCACTAAATCCACTTAATTCCAGTTCTAATCTTCACCCTGACTTGGAGTCTAAACTTTAATCCTGCTCCTTGAAGAATTAGCAAACATGACCTCAGCCTAAAACTGCTTCTCACAAGGATAAAGATGCACTTTCTGGACAGAAGTTTTAATGGTTGACTTCAGGTGTTCCGTTCAGTCCCATCGCCATGGATGTATAAAATCAAGCAGCTGGCCATGCAGTCTTACAGACATTCTTTAAAGAATGGGTCACTCTAAAGAGCTCACTGAATTCCAATGCGGTACTGTAATAGGGTGCCACTGTTGCAGCAAGCCAGTTCATGAAATTTCTCCCTCCTGCTTGGATATTCTACCATCTACTGTGAGTGAAAGCCACAACAACTGAGGCTGCATAAATTTACAGAAGCAGGATTGCTGAGTGCTGAGGTACATAGTGTGTAAAAGTTGCCAACACTCTGCTGACTTAATAACTGCAGAGTTCAAACCCTCCTCCGATGTTAAGACCAGCACAGAACTGGGCTCCGGGGGGGCTTCGTGTCACGGGTTTCCTTGGGTGAGCAAGCCTTGCTTCACCAAGCACAATGAAGCATTGGATGGAGGAATGTGAAGCATGCTCCCACTGGACTCTGAGGCAACGGAAGTGTGGTCTGTGGAGTGAAGAATCATGCGTCTCTATCTGGTAACCTGATGGATGAGTCTGGGTTTGGCCAATGCCAGGAGAACATTACCTGCCTGACCACATTCTGTAAAGTTTGGTAGAAGAGGGACAGTGCTATGGAGTTGTTTATGTGGGGTTGGTCTGGGCCCCGTAGTAAGAGAGTAGAGTAGTAAGAGAAAGTCCAAATGTGTCATCTTAAGAAATTTTGGACGATTCTTCGCTTCCAACTTGGTGGAAACAGTTTGGGTAAGGCCACTTTTTTATTCCAGCATGACTGTGGCCAGTTTCACAAAGCATGGTTGAATGTGGAAGAATCTGACAGGCCCACACAGAGCCCTGACCTCAACCCCATCCAGCACTCTTGGGATAACTAGACCACACATATAGAGCCCAGGCCCTCTTGTCCAACAGGACAGTGTCTGACCTGCAGCAGTTTTGTCCATAAGGTGTACAAATTGAAAAGACACTAGCTTTGATGGTTTACCTTCATGCTGCTCAGCTCTGAGAGGAGTAGGAACTTCTACACGAACACAAAAATGAGGTGTTAAAAAAAGAAGCGAGACAACGGCAAACTTTAAAAGTGGCCTTCAGGTGACCCGCGGAGGCGAGCATGAGAGCACAATAATATGTCAGCGTCTATCAGCCATCCCTCCACCACAGTGGCTCACATTGAAGCGACATTGGCTTCTGACAGGCAGAAATATTGTCTGCTTCGCTGCCTTGTACTGCCCTGAGACACACGCTCCGTGCTTTGTCAGAATGTCATCAGATATTTTACACCCGGCTTTTCCTGCTGACTCGGGCTTTCCGCTCCCCTCCTCTCGCTCTCCCCTTCCTCTCTTTCCCTTCTCGAAGACTTGCTTTACCACACTTGGTGACGTAGATCAAGGCGTCGTGTCAATAGAGCATGAGCGCCGAGGTGACGTCAGCCGAACTGGCTCTTCCACAAGGAGCGCTTCGTAAGCTGGAAGCGCAGGTTGAGTCTGTAAGTGTTTATGTGTGGATATCCTGTGCTTCATTAAACCTGAAAATCAATACACTCCAAGAAAATTACTTCATTAAGAGGATTTTACACATTGTAGCCCATTTATTACAAATCGCAAACGCTTTACACAAAGCTCAACTGCTTTGCACACCATGCTGCAGTGTTCCCTGTAATTGGCTTCCATATATATATATATATATATATATATATATATATATATATATATCTTAAGTAAAAAGTCTAAATGCTTTTTTAAAAAACTTAAAGTTTTACAAAATGATGTTTCAGTGCTTCTGCAGCGCCACATTCCATGTAATAGGACAAAGGGCTGATACCTCATAAGCAAAGATGTACACTCAGCTAACTGAGCTTCTCTCGGTCTACAGATGCCACAGTACATGGCGAGTCCAGAATGCAGCTGGAGAGACTACTGTCAGGAGCAGGCCTCTCTGCCCGAGCTGCCCTTTAGTCAGTGTCCCTGTCCACCCCGCAGCCTGCCGTGGCAGGGTTCGTCCATGGAAAATGGTAAGCTGCTTATTATTCACAGTGTACGTAAGAAATACCACAGTTTCCAGTTTTAGTATTGCCCACATCATTTTTTCTTCCGTGTTTGCAGGATACCAGCTCAGAGCCTCAATTTACTCATATGGTCCAGCGGAGAGCCAGCCCTCACCTTTCACACTGGACGCCAGCATCAGATCAGCGGAGGCGCTTTCAGGTACATGAACACTTTCACTTCACTTTTTTCCTCACGCAGCAGAATCAAGGGAGGGGGACTCTGGATCCTCTGCTGAGCGTTTGACTTCTGGTTTTATTTAAAAAGACAAAAATCCTTATTTACATGACCTGTAAACAGCTAAAATGTCACAGTATGCAACATGTAAGTCTATATGGTCTAAGTTCTGTTATACACAAAGACATAGTTAAAGAAGCAGACATTTATCAGGATTAACTTTTTAACTATGTCCCCTGACTGGAGCTTGTATTCACTTGGCATTTAAAAATATGAGAATGCATTTGTGTAACACTTTGCAAAGCTCAAAAATGTGTGTTTCTTTCCCTTGTTGATAGCACTTTGATTTCAGTTTATCCATTTAGCGTATTGTTATACATATCAGCCTGCAGGGCTGGCAGGATTTTGATTGACTGTCCTCTAAGTGCCCATACCAAACAGTAAGCAGAGTTAGTAACGAGTTAATAAAAAAAGAGGACTATCTAGCGGCTAAAGAGAAGGATTCTTTGGAATTTCATAAGGCAGCCAGAAATATAAAGACAAACTAAAGTTTATATTTAGAATTAATTTAGGATGCGGAAGCTAGTTTTTACTATTTACGCTGCCCCCTAGTGGGCAGAAATAAATCAACGCAGCTTTAATCAGACTTGGAGGCAGAGCATGTTCAAACTTGCTACAGTTTTTGGTCTAAATTTTCAGAAATGTCAGGTCTAATTTCAAGCAAATCTGAAAGGACATCATGTTTGATGCAAAAGCGAAGAGTTCCAGCACTGACTAGAGATGTGCTTAGCTAGTCAGCCAGACATTAAATGTTGCTGCTCTTTCGAGCCAGCGCCAGAAGTACTTGTCAGTTCAGTGAATCTTTCTTTTTTTGTTAATGTTTAATGTGCAACACCAGTTACCTGTTGGTTCAAAGATGTTACAATGCCACCTGCTGATAACCAGGCCTGCAAACCCAACAGAGGGCTGCGCCATGTAAGCAGATGACAGGCTATGCTAACTGGCTCTACAATACGTTCCTTCAGAAACTGAGCAGTTGCATGTCAGCTCCGTCAGAACTAACTGGTAGATAACCACATGACTGAAGTGGCATGTAACCTCATTCTACACAGCTGTGTGGGCGCTAAACACCAAGCAAGAGCCACTGCTGCTAGCACTGCTAATGTTAGCAACAACTGGCGAACTAGTCTGCCATCATGTGTGCACAACTTTACATACGGCGCGCAGAGCTGTGCAACTCAGTGACAAACACATTTGATTTTCAAAGAATGTGATTAACACTTTCATAAAGCTCTGAAACAAACATGTAGCATTTGTATGGCCAATGTTTAAGCATGTCTGTTAGATTGTGCCTACCTTCGACTTATTTTGTGAGGGTGTTCTTACTTTTAGACAGGTCAGCTAGTCTAATATTTTTCTCTTGTTTAAATGACCAGTAAATTAGTCACCAGGAACATCCCTGGTACTGACTGGTGCCTGATTTATGGTACGGCGGTTGTGTCTGTTTGCGCTGGCATTTGCCTATACAAAATAAAAATAAAGGGGAATGCAATCAGTGCAGTTGTGCAGGTGGCAAGAAATGCAGCTGTGTGTAGCTCGACGTGGATGATGCTGTGCAACAGGGAGCAACAGCAGAGTTCCCAGGATAGAGGGAGAAGCCCAAACAAAAACATCAAAGATTTTTTAAAAAGCTTAAAAATCAGACAGTGGCTGCAGTGGACACGTTTCATTGTTTTTAACACTGTATTTTACTTTATCTCTTTGCCTATTATAACTTCGATTTATTGCCAAGGCTGGCTGAACAACCAGCAACAGCAAATAGGATTAACCCACAGACCAGTTGCTTGTAACGCTGCCCCCGGTGACAGTAAATAGCTATAACATGTAGACAGCAGTGTGCGGAAGCTGTACGTAGGCTCTCTGAAGGACCGACACAGTGCCGTGAATCAGATGAGAGTCAGTCTGCAGCCAGTTTTCTGGCTACACGTAAACTACTAGATATCTGTTTACCTGGTCGATCCACCAGCCAGAGAACTACAAGATGTAGCAACAGACCAATACAATAATTTGTCACATGAAACAAGTTTCAAGATTCCATCACCCATTGATGCAACAATACAACAGTATATTTAAAAAAACTGAGACTCTGGTAACACACACCATGATTTGATGTGTTTTAATATAAAACAAAGGCTGCGCACAAAAGAGAGCAAAAAACCAATACTCTTGACTTTCTCCTCCAGACTTCCGTTTGCACGTGTCCATATATTTTCGGGACACGCTGATAAGGGAGATGACCACTTCCAGTCCAGAGGGCTGCCAGATCACTCCGTGCACCCCGGAGAAGCACTACCTGACACCTGGAGGTCACGAGGTGGTGCCCCTGCCCATGGACATCCTCTCAGCCCAGAGGAGGCCAGACGAGTGTCCCCCAAGTCCACCGGCCAGCTTGGAGAGGGGAGTGTTGCTGTGGATGCGGGCAGACGGGCTCTACGCCCGGAGGCTGTGCCAGAGCAGAGTGTACTGGCAGGGAACCCCGTCACCATACGGAGACAAACTAAACAAGCTGGAGAGAGACGTCACCTGTAAACTGCTCCACACACAGGACTACCTCACAGGTGAGCGAGCAGGAACAGGGCTGCAGCGTATGATCCAGTTCTGATCAGCGGCGTTCAGTCCAGAAAATGCCAACAGTTGTCACAAAAGGATGATAAATTTACAATGACATTAACAGCAAGTCCTCGCTTTTTGATGTGTGTCTGTTAGTTTTCTTCAGAGTGAAAGCATGTTTTGCAGCTCTAGTCTAAAGCACCATGCCTAATTCACAAAGCATTTTTCCTATATCAGCATGTTCTACTGGCCAAAATTTGATGATGTGTGAAAGAAGACACACACAAGAATCTGGTCTACAACTACAACCAGCCTAAAATTTTGATTCAATTCAAAAACTATCAGCCCAAATCTAATCTGCTCTGTACGCCCATTACTCAGCTCATTTACTGTAAGTCATTTCATGACATTTTGTGGCAACCAAGAACTACTTCTTAAGGCAGCAGTTCATGATAAGCTGACAGTCACATGACTTCTACACAGCCCTATTATCCCCACCCACATGCTAAGCAGCTCCAGCTGTGACAGCTAATTGTATTTGCATACATGGTGTGACCAGGACTTTCCATTCGATTCATCCTAAATGTCATACCACTTCAAGTGAAATTCTTCTGAAATCACCACTTCTGATGTGTTTTAGATGTCAGAGCTGTTACTGATGTGATCATCATGTTTCTCTACTATTCAGAGATTCAGAGCTATGGGCTTCACGGGCGGCCGCCGTCTCGTTTCCAGGTCCTGCTGAGCTTCGGGGACGAATGTCTGGACCCGCAGAGGCAAAGACGGACCCTCACTGTCCAGGTGACTGATGCCCCAGTGTTTAACCCCTGACTAACTTCCAGATTACTTTGTCATTTTGCCCCTGGAGTTCAGTGATGCTTAATATTTACTGGGAAAATGTGTGTTCAAATCAGAACCAGTGTTTTTAAAATCAAAACTATGATTTGAAAGATTCAAAGTGAAGGGTTGAAACTTTAAAGTATGGTCTGAAAAGAGGAAAAAATGGGATTTGAAAGTTTAAACCTAAGATTTGAAAGTCTGTAGGGCCTTCTTCATAGTCATAATGTTTGCAGTGTTTCATAGCTAAATTTAGTTTCTAAATCAGTCGTGCTGAGATTCAGCACAGTCTGGCTTCAGAGCTCCAGTCACCCACCCACATCCCTGATTTCAATTTAAGGTGAAAATGAATGGGCTACTTTAAGACTTGGGCTTTTTTAGCCACAGATTTTTGACACAGTTTCAGTCAAACCAAACCAGGAATGGTTTGCTCATCTCTAGTTTAATTTCTGGAAATGGTTTCATAGAGATAAAGCTAGAAAAGGTTTAAAAAATAAAAACTCCCTCTGGATCTTTGTCAACAGTCAGACACCTAAACTAGACACCTAACCCTCTGTGCATCATAGACAGCATCTGATGCAGGAATAGGACAGACAGAGGCAGTTACTGTGCATTAATTAAACATTCATTCAGTCTCCTCTTATAGAAGCAGGTAGGTTTACGTTTATTCATGAGACCATTCAGGACAGTGTGTCCTGTGATTCACAAAAGTGCTGAGTCTAATCAAGTTCTAAAAATTCAATTCATATCTTAGGTACTTGCAATTTATAAAACACCTTTGGCTGCTTCCTTGTATTTTCCCAGTGGGTCACCACAGCAGATGAATGTGCATAAGCAACTGGGCATAGATTTTAACACCAGACGTCCTGCCTGACACAACCTTCCTATGGTGGAAGGAGCTCAGCATTGAGCCAGGGCTCTTTTGCTTGTAAGACAACTGTGTAGGATCTCTAAATTTAAAATTAACAGCCAATTAACATTAATTTCCCCTCACCAGAACACGTGAAGGTTTGGTCAGTAAGAGCAGTGAACCACAAGAGAATATTAGAATATTTCAAAGACGAGATCGTGGCGTTGTGTTGTGTTGACCAGAATACTTTTAATCTTAGACCGCCCAACACTGCTTGATGAGTAGGACGAGTAGGAATGGAACTTAGTAAATGTACTCAAATCCTTCACTAAATTACATATTTAATGAACTTGTAATTTATTTAAGTACTTCTATGTCATGCTATGTTCTGCTTCCGCTCTACTGCAAATATTGTACTTTTTACTCCATACCATTTATTTTAAAACCTTAAATACTTGTTATGTTGCAGATAAATTGCACTGTTATAGCTCAAGCTACCCAGCAGTCACAATAGTTATGAATGAATAATTTAATGTGCATGATTGTGCAAGGTGCTGTCCTACAAAAGGATTATGTTTACTTTAGGTACTTTAGATTTATTTTGATTGTACAGTGTATGCACTATTATGCTACTTAAGTAAGGTTATAACTTTTACTTAAGACAGAACCACCACAGGCTTGAATATGTCCCAAACTGCAACACCCTGCGTAACCAGGCCAGAGTCTGTTCAAGATCAAAATGAATGCTTTACCTAAAACTGAAATTGTTCAGAATTCTGATAGATAAATGAGAAATGGGGCCCCTGCTCTATTTGTTCACCTGTTTTCATGAATGCACTCTCTTTCTCTGGCATGCATTATCTTGCCTTTGCTTTCAGAAACAAGACTGAATAAATACTCTGCAATGCCATCCTCAAATTGCTGCACTGTAGTGTTGACTCTGACAATTCAACTATTATGTATGCACCTTGGCCTGCTCCCTTCTATTCGATGCTGATTACAGAGAGATACTGAAATATTTTCCTCATTTTATTGGCACCCCAGGGTGACTCTTATTTTAACAGCTGTCACCATGTTAGAGGACAAGTTGCAGCTTATAGCTCCTGCGGTTTGCCAATGTTTTTGCGCTTTATTCTTGGCTTTGTGGCAATTTTTCTCACTCCAGGCTTTCTCCGCGCTTTTCACCAGCCTCAACTACCAAACACAGAGTGAATTTTACTTTTGATTTGGCTACTTACTTCCTGTTTTCGGTCTGGCGACTTGAAGGCAAGCCTTTCAAACTGCAGGATTCAGTGGTTTTTATTGAACAATATCTGCGATGGTGTTCGGCCAAAAAAATTGGGGTGGAAAAATGCAGGCGCATTGGATTTTCAGTGAAACCGCTGAAATACAAACTCAAAGATACCTTTCAGATTTAACCATCTAAACATTGTTAATGCAGACCTTTGATCAGGTGACAACGGGTAGGCATCATGAGGTAACCCAAGTTAGGATTGTTTTTGCTCGTGTCTTTAAAGCGAAACACAGACTTTCAAGTGGTATATTTTTTACCATTTTAAATCTTAATTTTCACTTTTTTTTCTAAATATCCACTGCTTAATGTAAAATAATCGCCATGTTAAATGCTTTTTGCTGACCTCCGTGGCCCTTTGGTGTTGCAGGTGGAGCCCCTGTTCGCCAGGCAGCTCCTGTACTACGCCCAGCAGCCGGGCAGCCACTACTACCGCGGCTATGAGCACCCGGGAGTCACGGACCACATAAACACCCCCGAGGACTACCAGAGAGCCATCACGCATCACCACAGCAGCAGCCTGCAGGAGTGAACTGTGGCGGATTCAAATAACTGTTGGAAACATCATGACGACGTTTTACACGGCAGGCCAGGACACTCTGAGACAAGAGGACGAAGTGGACAGTGTTATACATCAAATGATGGACATTAAGTCAGCCATCATCTACCCTGTAGGGTTTTTGTATGTATGCGCGCGTGTGTGCCTCTGTGTGTGTGTGTGTGTGTGTGTGTGTGTGGGGCTGAAGGCAAAGTTGCAGCGCAAGTATTTTTTAGAGCACAATGACTATTTCCAGGCTTACTATGCAAATAAAACTGACAGCTGAGGTGATTGTATCATAGACAAATGTGAGCGACAGATTTGTGCCTTTCAATAGATAGTTCTACATTTTGGGAAATATGCGTATTCATTGTTTTTGCAGAGAGTTGCAGATGATAAGAAGATTAATATTGTTCTCAAATCCAGGCTATGACGAGTAGGTTCGCATAGCAGAGCCTAGCTTTGGACTGGAAACAGCCTGAATCTTAATGAAACTAACAAAACTAAAGTCCTGGTTCTTACTAAAGAAAATCAGTCTCGCCATAGTGTA
>VUQH01026046.1:0-11985 GCA_015106775.1 Etroplus canarensis
AAACACCTCCTCATCCCCTCTGTTCCCTTCACCTACATGCCCATTGAAGCCTGCTCCAATCACAACTGTTTCTCCTCTGTGAATACTCTCTACCACTTCATCCAACTTATTCCAGAATTCCTCTTTCTCTTCTAACTGATCAGGATGAACAGGATCAGAAATGAGTACATCAGAGGGACAGCTCAGGTTGAGAAGTTTGGAGACAAAGTCGGAGAGGCCAGGCTGAGATGGTTTGGACATGTTTAAAGGAGGGAAAGTGAATATATTGGACAAAGGATGTTGAAAATGGAGCTGCCAGGCAGGAGGAGAAGAGGAAGACCACAGAGAAGATTCATGGATGTAGTGAAGGAGGCCATGCAGAGGCTGGTGTGAGAGAAGAGGATGCAAGGGATAGGTGAGATGGAGGCAGATGATCCGCTGTGGTGACCCCTAACGGGAGCAGCCGAAAGAACAAGATAAAGAAGAGTAAGATTTCATTTTTACTATTATATAAAATAAGTGGGGCCTCACTGGCTAGGATGGGTCCCCTGCTGGGGGTTGGGGTGGGTCTTAGGGCCATGGGGCCCAGTGACCTGTGCTCCACTCAGGCTTGGGGTGACTTGCTTCTGGCTGGGCTGGTTGGCTGTAGCTTTGGCTCTCCAGCGCTCCCACTCACTGGCTGCTTCTGCTCCTACCAGGGCCCTCTGTATTCCTCCCTTGGAGTTGAGCATGGGGCTGTCCTGGGGATGTACTCCTCTGGGTTTCTGATCTTCCATGGTTGTTTTGAGGTGCTCGGGTGGTCTGGGTCCCCTCCTGCTGACTGCATGGGTCTGGTTGGTGTGATTGTCACTTTTCACCCTAATTATTATCAGCTACATTCTGTGACAGTCACGACGCCAGCTTTCCCACCGACCCACTCACACACATACACTCACGCTAACATAGGCCATTGATTGCCATTGTACTGCAGTTGTCTCTTTTAAATCTTTTCTTAACTGTTTTTCTTGGTCCTCTTTATATTTCTTTTTTCCTTCTCTTCTCTTTTCCTCCTTTCTTCCTTTCTTTTCTATCCCCTCCACCAGTCAGGTCCAATAACTTCACATTATTTAACAATTAAGTCAGAATCAGAAAGCTTTATTAATCCCAAGGGTGAAATTACTCACAGTACAGGCACTCCATTCAGGATACATATATAACAATAAATATAAAAACATATGTCACAAATTATTCAAGAGGAGCTTGTTGAGCTCCACTTCGCAAAGCAAATGTGTTTGGCACAGGAAGGCATCAAGATCACCACATTGCATGCCAAGTTGTTGGACAGGACAGGTTAAAAAAAAACAGCAACAAAAAAGCCCCCTAAGAACTCAAAGCACAAAAACCCTAGGACCATGACAATAAAGGTAGTTTAACTGTTTTGATGGTAAAAGGCTAGGCTGTGCAATATAAATAAAAAAACATGAACAAAGTTGCTTTACTTCACTTTTCTTTAGCAAAACTTCCCACACAATGATTTAGTTATCATGCCCAGTTCTGCAAAACAGACTTTCAAAAAAAGGTTTTCTGAGCCCGCTGTATATTAACATGCTTACGTATAAAACCGCAATCAGAATGCATTTTTTTCCCTGAATAAATGTTACAAGAGCTATAAAACACTTTTTGTTGACTGGCTGAGGGTTTTATGTAGGACATAAATTTTATTTGGGGAAAATTTTAATTAAATTAAAGAATGGTAATAAACTGTATATGTCAGTCCCTTAATTTGATCATTTCTGTTGTGAAACTCAATATTAATGCCCTAATATTAAATGTATTTTCCTGTAGCGATCAAACTCTGTATTTCATGACTTCGACTTTTTTTAGACTTTTAGTGTTTCCGTAGTGTAGTGGTTTATGCATTTGCTATATAAGCAAAAATTCCCTGGTTCAATTCCAGGTGGGGACACAAGCTCCTCTCATCATAGAGGGTTGCGTCAGGAAGGGCATCCAGCATAAAACCTCCAAATTACCAGAGTGGATTAATCTAGTGCAAAATGTACAGCATGTTTTGTCAGGATTTCACTCCACAGCCAGGCAGCTGTTTACAGTCTGTTCTGTCAGAAGTGTAATATACACAAGTTTACCTAAACATGAACATCTTGTGGTGCAGCACCTGTCATTTCACTTTGGGCCCAGAAGGTTTACTACTGTCCAGCTGTGTGGCCCACAGAAGCATATTCCCCCACCTGTCCCACAACACACACCTTCATAATACCATTTTGTTCCGGTGACTGGACTGTTGCGTAGCAATCTGGAGGTATCATCTGAAATGTCAGGAATCAATGATTTGGATCAGTCCAAAAGTCCACACTGGCTTCCTGCAAACCAGCTCATGTGAGGACAGGAAGAACTGCCTCAGCAGTGACATGCTGGTTAAGAGAGGGGAGAGCAGTCAGTGTGGAGTGGGTGTGAAGGGGCAGAGGACAATAGGATGCACTAGAACATACTGGCACCGCTCAAGTTATTTTCTTGTGCCCTTGACAGAGTGACTGATCTTCCTGCTGAAAACCAGAGGCAGCCATCACATGGGCCACTGCTAGTGTAAGCTTCAAATTTTGATGTATATGCAGCAAACCTAAATATAGCAGTTAATGTTAACTGTAATAACAATATAAAATAATGATAATGTAACTCAGGAGGCATAATTTAAATTAATGAAATATGATATTTATCTATGGATAAATAACCAACAAATGATTGAGTTAAATTTCTAAATTGCCTTATTACAAGCCCGATGCTTGACTTCATACATGATTGTAGTCAGCTCTTTATTCACCATAAATGTACTACTTATAAATAAAAATGGTTCACAGGCTTCCAGAATTAACTATTGGTATCAACAGAATGCAAAGAAATAATTGACACAATGTTATGTCCAAAACTTTTTGTTATTGTTTTCTTGAGAGTGCACTGAGTCAAATTATTTCTAGAAATACTTTCATGTAATACCAACTTGTACCACAAGATGTTGTAGCTGAGTCAATGTATCATCAAGTCTGTCCTGAGTCCAAAAGGAGATAAAGGGGAAATGCCATTGGAGGGGCAGAGGAGAATCTGACAACGAAGTGTCACAGGAGCACCTGAAGTGCAATCATCACCAACATCTAACAAGCCAGGGACTCCCCTCACCCAAGCCAGTGAAACAGCTCGCTGTGGATATTTCCTTTCTGACATACGCCAGCATGGATGTCCACTTGATGTCTAAATTGTCCACCTAACATTTTCTACAAAAGTCTATATAAGGTTCGACCTAGAAGTACCTATATATCACTTTCAAAAGTATCCAATGACTGTTCAGACATACAGGAGTTCCTAAATTATAAATTATCCCAGACACTAAAACAAATTTCACAGTCATTTCACATGAGCTGCCAAACAGTGTACAGGTTAAGTTTTTAGTTATTGTCTGATTTAGTTGTTTAACCAGGTGTGTTTTGATGCAAAAGAGAATTTCCGGAGGTGGCTTCTCAAATTATTGTAGTAACTGTCAAGATGCAGCTATCTGCTGCCCTTGTGACCAGGTCTCTCTTGATCTTTTTTTGTTTTTTTAAGTTGGGGGAATATTCTTAAGCACAAGACAACAGCAATGGATAAATGTAGATGACTACACCAGTGCCTGTTAATAACAAGTTAAACTTTTGGGAAAATGCTTTTTGTTTTCATTGCTCTTCCCATATACTGATGTGATTTGAGGATTGTCCACAATACGACTAAAGCATACAGTTTATATTATCTCCTCTGACATGGAGTCTGCTATTGCTATGCTGTGTCAGAGTGTGATATCCTGCAACCAGATTAACCCATGACACATCTGCATCTTCTGCTGGCTTGATTCTGACCATATTTCAGCCAGAGAAATCCTGTTTCATGGACAATACCAACATGACCTCTGCAACTGTCAGTGCTTTTATGTGCTGATCCCAATGCCTGTTCACAACCACAACCAGATCAACCTGTGGCACAGCTGCATCTGGCTAACAGATGTGTCGTAAATCCCAATTTTGCAGCTCTCAGTATTTTATCGTCACTGACACTTGCAAATAACCTTAACGAAAGTATCATCATATATTTATTTTCAGCTTTAACCAGTAAGAGAACACATGTCAAATGACACACATGGAGTTTTACAATTCACTCCTATTATTTTGGATAATTTTCAAAATAAGTTTATTCCATGAAGACATTTTACTTCATAAATATTAAGTAGTAATATTGTTAAAGACATTATATTCTGTTAATATAAATTGACCTATGATTTGGCTTAGAAAATAAATTCAGTTTCACAATCAGCATTGTGTTCTTAATTGCATTGGCATAACTTCATCCTCCTGGGACTGTTCACTTGTATAACTGATGAGCACAGCTGGAGACAATTAGTCTATGTAAGCTCAGCGAAGTCATCAAAAATGTGTAGGTTTTGTGAGCCTCCTCTAAGTAGGACATACCCAAAACGCCTCACCTAGAAGGAGGCATCCTGGTCAGATGCCAGAATGACAGGGCTTCTCATTCTATCTGTAAGGGAGAGGCCAGCCACCCTTCAAAGGAAACTCATTTATTCAGCTTGTATCCGTAACGTCATCCTTTCGGTCACTACCCCGAGCTTGTGACCATAGGTGAAGATAGGAATGTAGACTGACTGGTAAATCTACAGTGTCACTTTCATGCTCAGCTCAGTTCTCTTCACCACTACAGACTGGCACAGCGTCTACATCTTTGCCGATGCCTTGCCAATCCTTCTGTCAATATCCTGCTCCACCCGCTCGACGAGGAGGAGGAGGAGGAGGAGGAGGAACATTGATCAGCTGACATTACTTTCAGCAGAGGAGAGGGTCCCCACCCTGATGCATCCATTGGAGTGTGAATGATAGTTTAATGTGCTTAAAGGCATAGAATAAGCCACTGTGTGAATGAAGCTTGTAGTAAAAAGCACTTTGAGTGCTCAGAGTAGAAAAGCACTACATAAGCACCAGTCCTAAGTACTACTGTATAAGCAAAGGAGTTGGAGAATGAGGTGGGTGGGTGTGTATACATTTCTTTTCAGCAAGCAAACTATATAAAGTAACTGTCCCATTCCTAGATAGTAAATGCCTGTTTAACCACTGTTGGACCCTCATCTCATGACATCACTTTGGCAGGGATTTGCAAGAGACAGGGAAAAGTTAGTTGGCTTTAGACTAGGGCTGTGAAACGATTAAAATGTTTAATCATTAATCACAGGTCTGCTGTGGATTAATTCAGATTAATCGTGAGTAGTCCCTCTCACCATAGAGGGTTATGTCAGGAAGGACATCTGGAGTAAACCCTCCGCCACATTACCAATGTGGGTTAATCTGCTGTGGTGACCCCTTGGGGAGAATACAAGGGAGCAGCTGAAGGTACATTTTAATACCCATTCACTAATTGTTTTATTTTGTGGGGGCAAAAAGACCCAGGGCAGAAAGTGGTATTGACACTTAATAGATTTATGGTTTTTCAAACTAAAGTACAGATATGGTGTCCAGATTGTAAAATAAACATACAATTTGTCAATTTGATGTTCTTCGAGAGTGGTTTGGCATCAGCTGTGCTTCACAGTTGCTGCAGAGGAGTCTTCGACTAACGTATGCTTCTTATTGATGGATTAGTTTAAGCTGGAAGTGCTTTTCCTCCATAGTGTAGAAATTACTTTGTCAGCAATTTGTTGCGTCTTGGGTTTTTTGCACTCATACTTCCCATATTTGATCTTCATCTTCAGCCCACTCACCTCCTCAGTTGATGTCTTGATATTCACTTTATTTATTCATAACATATATATCTAAATACTATTTATTATCCAACACATCTTATAGTATCTTACTGTGAAATTAAAATGTGTGCAATAACTGCATTAAAAACTGTGCAGTAACCATGCAACCTCTGATATTATGACTATAGACACTCTTCCTGTGCCTATCATAACTGTACGTAGTTTGTTACATTGTTACCTTCTTAACTAAAGAGCTATCTCTAATACTTGTTTATGTTCATGGAACGGGTGCCTGTAATGTGAACAATTTCCCCTGGGATTAACAAAATATTCTAATTCTGATACATTGAGATGACCAATATGATCCATCTTGATCAAGTTTGTTCTGCCACTAGATACTGTAGCATTAGAGCATGAATCTGCATCGGTGATTGGAATTGTGAGTCATGCACTGGTGTTAAATGTTTTAATCAAATTGTGTACATATGTACAATATGGATTAACATGTTAATTTTGACGACCCTACTTTAGACCTTATAAACTTAAATTAAAGAATAGGGGGGTGAAATTCAAAAATTTCACATGATCTTTACTCAGTATCTGGATCACTCAAAATATAATGTAGCAGCTGGAGCAGCTTCTGATTGTAAACATAAGACTGGTAAATAAAATTACTGGGTTTAATATAATTTTAATTTTTGGAGAATGGTTTTAAACGAGGTGAGGGTCCTGTTGACCCCTTTGGAAACAGAATGCAAATATGTAACAAGGTGAGTGAAACTCACATTTTAAATGAAGACTGGTCTTACTGGTTAACATCCCTTGCACTAAAAGGATCATGCATGAATGGATGTTGAGTTTCAACAACTGTTGTCTCTTTGAGTAGAGCACTCATCAGGAACAAATGTCCCGCCTCTGGAAAATGGACATGCTCCACAATCCCGCAGAACCCCACAGGATGTGACACATTTAGACATTTATGTACACAACTCACAAAAGTTAAGGATATTTGACTTTGTTTGAAATTTCAGGATGTACCTAAAATGCGCTATAACCTTTACAGGTTAACTTAACTGACCTTCTCTACACTTTTGAATGCACATGCCCAACTGTTCAGTGTTTCAGTACTTTCTGCATAACTTGTTGTTCTCTAACAAGGTGCTTCACGACAAATTTCACAACTGATGTTTGATCAATGAACTGATCAATAAACGTTCTGGTTCAATTAGAATTTGTATTTAAGCAGTACTTTTCATCATGCTGCTCACATTTTGACATCATGAGACCAAGATGACACCTTTATCAACAATACCTCACCATTGTGAGGCTTCAAACAGGATGTTCTCAGAAGGAAGTGGCCACTGAGCTGAGTGTCACGGAGTGTCATCAGCAGGTTGCAACAGACATACAGAGAGACTGGAAGAGTCAGAGAAGTCAAGTTGTAATTGACAAATTGAGACTTTTTTTTTTGCTGTGGTATACCCACACAACTTTTGTTTCAATAAATCGTTTGAAATGAGGAAATCACCACTGCATGCTACTACTTAAATGCCCTACTTTCATGATATGATACATGATTTATTTGATATTTTATGTTTATATATTAAATTTTCTATTTTTGCACTGACAACCACAGAGCTGTCAAACTGTGTTTCACTGTTTTTAACAATGACAACTTAATTTTATATCAGTATTCTTCTACATGGATAGATGAGATTCCTGTTCTTTTTGCTGTATCAGTTTTGTAATAAAATACTTATTTAATAAAACACCTTAGTTGTCTTCAGTGTTCCATCAACTTTAAAACTGATGTCATTAAAAATGTTTTCAGTGGGAACAGTTCTCAGTGTGTTATTTAAAAAAAGAAAAACCCTGTCACACACTATGATAAGCAAAAAAAAATTTTAATTGCACATGCATATGACAGTCATGACAAGCAAAAAAATAATCAGCAAACTGCTTCTTACATTAGAAGTTTGCTGCTGTGCTTAAGTGATATAACCAGTAATAACCTATAAAACATTTTTATTTTCTAATTTTGTCTGTTTAACAACCCTATGAAGACATGACAAGGAGCCATTGCATTATTAGTCACAATTTGTAAGAATGTAAGAAAAACACAATTCTGACAGCCATTGGTATTTCTCCAGGATTTTGCCTTTTTGTCAAAATAGCCTGTATCTGTGGAATAATGTCTACCCCACATTTGGCTTTTGTGACTTTATTTGTGAAAATAAAACCAATTTCTCCAATAGAGTATGAAAATTTCAAAAGGACAATACATAATACCAAACACTTTCCAAAATGTAAACTGTAAAAATAAGTACTGATGCGGTTGCTGGATGTGCAGCTTAAGGGTCACAGTTGCTCTTAGAAGAAGCACTCAGTTCATTGCACCATTTTTCATAAGCTCTATGCAGGATCTCATATGAAGTGTTATTAAAAATTTCTGCAGTGAAAGAAAAGAGAGCAAAGAAAACATGCTTTAGCTTTACTCTGCATATCTTAGATAAGAACTAGTTCCTACAATGAGTTCACCAGGAAAAGAAGCTTCCTGTTGCACCAGTGTGACAGTACATAAACAATGACTTCTACTACTTGTGTTTAATGGAAGTGGAAAGGAAGTACATTTCAATCAAGCAAGACTTTTTCAAGGATTCTTGATTCTTACCTGCTTCTCCAAGACCAACAGGCAGAGGCATTCTGACTAGGCCGCCAGAATGCTTCAGCCTGTCCTGCAGAGAATTCTGTATGAGCTCCATAGTAAACTCCTCATGCCAAACAGGCAGCTCCAGGCTCACCATGCAGTTAATGATCCTCTGTTTTTCTTCTTGTGTCAACAGACCACACTCTTCGGACACATAAACCATGTAAGACATATCAATATTCACTGCCTCACCATGAAGCAGCGATGGGAGAACTTTCTAGATGACAAGGAGAAAGGTGAGATAATGTCAGGTTCTGGCTATTTATATCTACAAATAAATTATATCTGGAACATTCATCCCTCATATAATGTCAGAATAAAGAGACAAACATTAATTTTTCTTTAGTATTTGCACAATTAAGAGTATCAAGAAAATATTTAAAGTTATTAGCAATGGCTGCAATGAAGGAACATTTACCATCTCTAATGCTGGACTGATAAGGTGGCCAAAGTCCACAAGTCTGTTTAAGTCATCCTCCCACAGGTTTGGAGCAAGTTCCTCCAGCATTGTCTTAATGGCTATATGAGTTGCTTGTGAAGCAGCCTTTAAGCTGCTGCTTGCATATACACTGTTATCGGTGTGGAATTTAGTGTCCAATAGCACAGAGCCATGTTTCTCAAGAAGCTCAAAGAGGCCTCCGTGCTTTATCAAGGCCATCTGCAAAGAACCAACAAAAGATGCCTGGAGTTACTGCTACTATCAGGGGAATTTCAAACTTGTCTTTGGTGATGTCAGGACTAGTTTCAGCATTGTAAATGGCATTTCAGTCACAGCAGTGGCTGACTTTTGTGACCTACAAGAATAGCGCATGGTTTTCTTTTTAAACATGCAGGTAGACTTTAACATGAAGGGAGTTTATCATACCTTTAACATCTCTGCCAGCCCATTGGAGATGTGTCGTCGAGGAACAGTTTGCATGAATGACAGGTCAAGGAAGGCAGCAGTAGGTGGAATGTAGGCACCCAATTTGTTCTTGCAGTTTGCAAAGTTGACCCCTGTCTTTGCCCCTACACTGGCATCAATGTAGGAGAGCAGTGTGGTTGGGACCCTGATGTAAGGAGTGCGCCTCCTGTAGAGTGAGGCAGCGAGGCCCACTATGTCTAGACAAACTCCTCCACCAATGGCAATGATGGGCTCTGTGCGTCGGTCAAGGGAGAAGCTGTTGACCTCATCTAAGATCTTCAGGGCCATCTCCATAGATTTGTTCTCCTCAGTGGTAGGTAGAGCCAAGACCTTGTACAGGACATTGTTGGCCTCTAAGTATTCAGTTAGTTTGGAACCATAGATTTGGAAGACTTCCTGGTCAACAACCACAAAGCGTCTGATTGGCTTGTTTGATTTTTTAATGTCCTCTAGCTGGTGTGCATCAGTGATGTGGCCTAAAAGGAGGGTGTCATTGCCGGGGTCCAGCAAGCCCCGAGTTTCAGTTACCTTGTAAGTAAAGACGATGGGGCTGACAACTGTCCAAGTCGTGCCCTTGTCTGTGATGCTTTCATAGCTGCCACACAAAACACATTAAAGTAATGAATCATCTAAAATTAATAATAATCTCGTGACACTAAGTTAAAGAAATCTCCACTTTTGGACAGACAGGTTTACATGTTTAATGCATAATTAAAACTGTGGTTGAATCTAACAGAAATGCTTGAGTTGTTCACTGTTATCAGCCACCTGTCATTCAAATGGGCCAAACCTTGCACTGTTGCAGAGATTAAAATGACCAAATTATTTATTTCTTAGATAGGGGCATCTTCTGAGTCTCAGCAGTGATTTTTATTTTTTTTCTGATCTTCAAACAGGAATGTAATCATCCAACTGCACAAACAATGAAAATGTGGGAGTAAATAAGAGGGAGTAGCCATGGATACCTGGAAAGTCTGCACCATTATGTTTAAATTGCTACGTGGCTTAAGTTAAAGTAAACCAGCTTTGAAGCAGCCACCAAAGCATAAATGGCCTCAGGCCAAATTTCATTCTCAAGGAAAAATTCCAGTGACTCATGCAGTCCTTAATAACTCAGCATTCTCAGAAAACTCGAATGAAACTATTGGACAGACCATTGGCAAAGACTAAATTAAGTATAAAGTCTAAATTCCAAACTTTAGAATGAATAAATCTTGCATCAAACTCTATCATCAGGCAAACTAAGCAACTGCATAATTTTGTCTAAAATTTCTGTATCAAATATACTGAGAAGAGTAAATGAAGAAGACTTGCCTTTTGAATATGTAAATAAAACAAGTATGCAAAGAAAATATAATAAATATCTAATGGCATATAAGACCTGTGGCATTTGTATCACGGTTTTACCCTCTCATTCCAGTGAATTTGAGGATCATGTGTATACTCACATTTTTGCAGCTGAGACACTGTCTACTCTGTCCTTATTGATCTTTTTCTCTATTTCACACTTCCATGTGCCTTTGACCCGTACTAAACTAAACTCAGTTTTCTTCTCCTTGGTATCTTTTTCCTCTGGATGAACTTTCCCCATTCTTGCAGTGATTGTTAAGTCAGGTAAGTCTGTGATATGTCTATTGAGAGTCCTGACTTTGTAGCCTTTAAATATAGGTTTACACAACGCCCTTAGGTTAAGGGAGGAGCATTTCAATTTAGGATGCTTCACGTGTTGAAGCATGCTTTTTGTGCAAGGTGTGAGGTAACATATCTTACACAAAACAAATTTGCTGACGGAGAAATAGGATTTTTTTTTTACAAATACAACACATTACCTAACTGTATAGGGTGTTAATCTTATGAACTGGAAAATGCATATTATTTTGAAAATCACACTTTTATGGTATAAAAAGTATTTGCACTTGAAAGATAACTACATAGTTGCACAATTTTGGAATATGTATATTTTGTGAAAAAGGGTTGCATAAAGTGAGCATTGATGTAGTGACCATCTTATTTCTTATTGGTAATTTTACAGTAGCATTGATCCTGTTAAGCAAAAGTGTGTTGTCTTAAGAAAGTCACATTTTGAGAAACTGCCATAACACAGCTTTTTTCAAAACAGGTCTGACTATGTTCAGTATTTTCACAGCATTTAGAATAGCCCTTAAGGTATGAAACAGTAGCACAAGTATTTTCAACTGAGTGTCGCAGTAGTGGTGTACTCATTCACCTTACAAGCAAGGTTTGATTCCAGGTAGGGACACAAGCCCCTTTCACTATGAAGCATTGCGTCAGGAAGGGCATCTGGTGTAAAACCTCTGCCAAATTACCAATGCCAATTAATCCAACCCCTTGGGGAGAATACGCTACGCTCATAATTATTAGGCAAATTGCACTGTTGAGGATTAGTTTTATTATTTAACAACAACAGAGCTCTTGGTCAATTCAAAATGTTAATAAACCTCAAACCTGAATGTTTAAGGGAGTGAAAGTGAGGTTTCGGCTTTTGTATGAGAGTATTCGTGCAACCCGAATTCCAGAAAAGTTGGGATGTTCTTTAAATTTAAACAAAATGAAAACTAAAAGACTTTCAAATCACATAAGCCAATATTTTATTCATAACAGAACATAAAT
>VUQH01026049.1:2628-15186 GCA_015106775.1 Etroplus canarensis
CTGCAGTTTTGAGAGGACTGCCCAAAAAAAAAAAAAAAAAGTCAATTCAAGAACTTGTGAGACTTTCACAAGGAGAGGATTGAGGCTGGTTTCAGTACATCAAAAGTCACGATGCACAGTCTTCAGGAAAGTGGCTACAACTGTCACATTCCTAACATCAAGCCACTCCTGAACCATCAGAAGCATCTTACCTGGGCGAAGGAGTAAACAAACCAGACTGTTGTTCAGTTGTCCAAACTCCTCTTTTCAGATGAAAGTAAATTTTAAATTTCATTTGGAAATCAAGGTCTTAGAGTGTGGCAGGGGAGCAGAATCCAAGGTGTTTGAAGTCCAGTGTGAAGTTTCCACAGTCTGTGGTGATTTATGTGAATTTTTAAAAAAGCCTTCAACTACAGAATACATCAAAGTTCACCTTTTTGAATTAAATAATAAAAAAAAAGAATTGTTTTGCACTCATGTATGCAATGTAGCAAAAAATGGAAATAGTTGGAGTACAGTACTGTTCAAACAGTATAAATACTACATCGCTCTCAGCCTAGTTCAGTACATGAAATTTAAAATCATGGGGAAGACTGCTGGCTTGCCTGTTTATAGGACAATTGCACTTTTTATGTATAGGTTTACAAAGTTTATACAGTTTCATTTTCTATCTGTCCGTATCCTTATTTATTTATTCATACCTAATGGAGCATCTGAACCCCAAGCAATTTCCCCCCTGGGATTAATAAAGGGTTCTGATATTGAAAAGCACTTTGAAACGACAGTAATCACCCTAATCGTTTATGAACAAAAATACACCAATTTATGCACGCATACCACTATATGTGTAGAGAACTTTAAGGATAAATACTAGCACAAAGACTTAGCTATTCTAATTCACATAATTAAAAACATGTGTAACACTTAATTGCCATCATATCAGTAATATAAATTGTCCATGTTTGATAACTGATATGATACAATTCTTGATTTGCAAATAGAAAATACCCTTTATATTTTTGCTGTAGGACTTTTTATATCAGGGTATCTGCAGTGATTTGTTGGGTAGCGGAATAGCAGAAATCACAGCAAAAATAAAGATATAAATCTTTACGATCCGTTTGACATTGGTTAAGGATTTGTCTCTAGTGTTGGTTATACGAGATATACAATACTGAATAACAGTTCTCTGTGGTGTACTTCGAATGCCAACACACTACTTTGTAAACCTTCCAGTGAAGCCACAATGATGTTACACTACCACCTTTACAACAGAATGCACTGCATGATGATTTATAACACAATCTTTATCTATAAAAACCTTTCTGCTGCTCATCTTCATTCACTCTTATCCTTTATACTGAAGATGTCATATTAACATGGATGAAAGACGAGCCAGTGTAACCTTGACTCTACTACGTCTAGCATTATGTTAGTCCTAAAGTACGATTTGTACACTGCATGTCATTAATGTATGTGCTATAGTACTAAGCAAGAGTCTTGAGCCACCCCTCGTGTTTTTATATTTTTTTCTTTCCAGGGAGTCAGAATCTCTCATAATTTTTAAAGTGGTCTTAAGCAATAGTTCTCCAGGCTTTCTGAAGGTCTTTCAAAGTGTTTCTTTGGAAATTGTTTTGAAATTTCTCACTATTTTTTAAGTCCAGTCCTTATTCCTGACCATTTTCAGAGAAATGAGTTTGTTTTTTTTATTTTGTTAAGCCGCCTAACACTGACCTGTGAATTATTCAAGCACAAAAAAGGTACAGCACACAAGAGAGGAACAAGTGCCTGTCTATACACAACAGACAACTTAGCAGAGAGGCTGTTTGTTCCTAGCAGCCTGTTACAAACCACACTGTTTGCTCCTTTTTTAGTTGAATCTACAAAAAATGCCAAAGATAACAGGTTGAAAGGCGTAAAACAATATTTTTACATCAACAAGGTGGTTCCCAAAGGGCTATCATTTGAAAACTTGGCATATCTGGAAATGGTGTGCAGTGTGTCCTTAAAAAAAATTGAGGATACTGGATAAGTAGAGAACAAACGAAGTGGCAGGCCTAAACAACTATCAACAGCAGATGAACCATATCTGACGGCCACGTCCTTCAGAAGGAGAGGAAAATCAAGCAAAGACCTGACACAGGACGCAAGAGATGCATCTGGCCCTTCAGTTTCACTAAAATTTCATCAGAAATTGTCTCAGTGAAAGGGTGGCTGTCAAAAAGCCATTCTTAAGGACAGGAAACAGGAGGAAAGAGCTGAGGAATGCTAAATTACACAAGGACCAGACTGAAAATAAGTGGCAACAAAGTTTGAAATTTTTGGTGCAAATCATCATCAATATGTATAGAAGAAATCAGGAGAGAGGTACAACAGCAAGTGTCTACAGCCATCTATAAAACACAGTGGAGCCTCCATCATGACTTGGGGCTGCATTTTAGACAGTGGTGATCGGGATCTTGTCAAAACTGATGGAATTATGAACAAAGTACTGTTAGATTTTGATCCACCATGCAATACAATCTGGAAAGCGTGAGTGACAACAGCATTATTTTTCAGCATGACAATGATCCCTGCCAATGCAGTACAAGCCTACCCGGACAGTAAAACATACAATGGAAAGCTATCATTCATAGATTGGCCTCCCCCAGAGCCCAGACCTCAACATTAATGAAGCAGGGTGGGATAACCTTGACAGAGAACAGTGCACACATCCAAAGAAGAGCTTTGGAATGTCCTTCAAGAAGCCTGGAGAACTATTCCTGAAGATCTACTTATAGAGATGACAAGAAAGCTTGCCTAAGAGAGTTCAGGCTATATTGAAGACAAAGGTGGTCATAATTATTGATCTTAAAAGGTTATTAGAACTATACAATGTAGTTTATTAACACATGATTGCTCTCTTTTCCCTCTTCTCTCGCCCCTTACCCCCAACAGGTCAAGGTAGATGGCTGTCCCTCCCTAAGCCTGGTTCTGCCAGAAGTCTCTTCCTGTTAAAAGGGATTTTTTCTTTCCCACAGTCACCAAGTGCTTGCTCACAGGGGATCATCTGATTGTTGGGGTTTTCTCTCTAATACTGTAGGGTCTTTACCTTACAGTGTTAAGCATCTTGAGGCAACTTTTGTTGTGAATTGGAGCTATATAATTAAAACTAAATTGATTCAATAAATTGGTGTACCTATTTCCTAATTTTTCTAGCAAAACATAAAGAAATGAAGGGTGACTCAAGACTTTTGTATAGTTCTGTAGTTTTAAGCTGATATAGAAATAGCTTTAGATAAAACATAAAAATTGAACATTTTGAAAACATTGGATGGATGCAGTTTCAGGAAAACTTCCTTACAGATTAAGCAACATATGTAGTTATGACCCTGTCAGATACCGCCTGCCAAAGGTTTACACTGCCTTTAAGCCAAAGTCTGCAAGCAATGAAGCATTTGTATAGTTTTCAACTTGACATAGTATGACTGTATAATTGAGAGTTGATCGCTTTAGAGGAGATATATTAGCATTTCTGAACATCTCTCTACCCTTTATTTGCTCTATTGCTATTTATGTCCTCTTATCTATTGCTGTATCCAATTTTTTACAGCAGCAGTAACTTGCTTCCCCCTGAAGGAATCATTAATGTTTCATCTAATCTAATCTAATGTAATCTACTAGATGTACATCTCACAGAGGTAGTTCACGGCCATGAAAATTTATGAGGATCTCTGACCTCAAATTGAAGGGGGACTTTGATAAGCAGTGAAAGGGAGCAAACCAGAAGTCATGAAAATCAAGCCAGGGTTGTTTGGGTTGTTGGTTTAAAATTCTAGAAACTCAATTGAAAAAGAAAACCACTTACATAAAATCTTCCCGCATTAAAATCCAATTAAAATTTTTTTAATGAACCCCATGAATTTTGACAGTGGCTTTAATGAGACTTATACATTTTATACCTGCCTCAGGGCTTTACTATTTCAGGAGAAAATTGTAATTAGTTAATATACGCAACTGAGAATTAATCAGTGTATAATATTAGCTTTGTGCTTGCTCAACAAAAAGTCTAACAACTGCCTTTTAAAAATTTTGACAGGCCTTTGTGTTGTAATTTGCTTTTTTGTGCAAAAACAAACTCAATCAGCAGCAATGTAAAGTGTAAAAAGTGGGTCGGTCCCACTTTCAGACATGATGTACCTCCCAAAATCTGCCTTTGAGGGGGCATTTTGATGTTTTGCATCAGTGCTTTTCATTGTAAAGGAGATGTGCGTCTCATTAAGCAAATTACTGGACACATGCCTCGGAAAGTGGGTTTTTGAGATTTGATGAGCATTATAAATCCCAGAAAATGTTGAATGAAATTCTGAGAACTCAGCCCATATACCTCCGCCTTAAACACGACCCCCACAATCTTGTAAATGTTATCAGATGTTCCACCCATCACAGGCATTAAAGGGCAAATGAAATGATTTGAGAAAACACATAATTGGATTAGCAGTGCAATTTTACCCGTGCATACTTGTTGCATATTTGTTCAAAATATGTTTTTAATTATGAGTATTTTGAGGTTTTGTACTGTCCGGAAGTGACTGTTGCATTCAAGTCGCTGCTCGGCTTTTTCCGTCCCCGTGATGTCAGTGTCACCACACAGCTCAGCCCCCCTCATTTAGTTCTATGTAAACTTGACTGATTTTTCTTGAGCATCATGGGCTCTTGTGTCACAGTAGACTGTAAAAATGCATCAGGAATGGGCCTGACAATGTTCAAGTTTCCACTGGAACCATACAAAAAGAAACAACGAGCTATCTGGATTACAAATGTTGGGAGGAAAAGAGACCTGTGGAACCCATCTAAGCACTCCAGGTTATGCGAGGTCCAGTTCACGGATGACAGCTTCACGAAAAATCCCACGCTGGCCAAACAATAGCAACAACCACAATGAATGGAAAAAACCAAAAGGAAAAGTCTAGCAGTTTCAAAGCGGGCAAATTTGCAGGTAAGTTTCCAATAGTGGTGACAGTTTCGGAATGCGTCTGAATGCGTGCATGTCATGTATGTTTGCAGCTGAAATTGTACCGACTATTAGTATGGAATACAAAAAGTGTGTATATAAACCACGGGGGGATGTCATTATCTTATTAAAGACTTATCATAATTAGTTTAATATATGGTTGGTCTTTTGTAAAACTTAATGAAAGGTTGACGAGAGGGTGACATCTCCGTAAATGGTAAACATGCTTTTGGGAGGTGGAATATAGCTCTTTTTTTAAACAATTTCCGAGACAAAAATATACTGAAGAATATCTCTTACCAGACCAGGTTTTGGTGAGGTGGATCAGTGATCTCTGCATTAATATTCGCCGGCTGAGACATGTTCCTCCTAATCTCTGCCATTCGTATCCGACTCGGAACTGCTAGTGCTTGGCTCACGGGTAAAATGCATGTTGTCAGCGAATGCGTGCGGCAGCACTGAGCTCGGCAAATTCCAAAAAAAGCGTAAAATCTCCAATATATTTTGGTTTTATCATAGTTTTCTAATAAATATGGTCGCAAAACATGTCTCACATGATCATTTAAACTATATACTACTGGAAAAGTGACTTTTTGTGATTTTTGGCAAAATTGTTTCATTTGCCCTTTAACATCTGTAAACCTCTGCTGTGTTCATTTATCAGACTGTTGTTGTCAGTGCTCTGTTTTTTGGCATGGTTTTTATTTTTTGATCAAGAAGACGAGTTCCAACACTGGGATCAAACTGGACTAGTAACAACAGAAACTGAACCTACTGACAACAATAATAAGGATTCACTTTATGCCATGGAGGTGTTTGGAGTCCCTTCAGTTGCAAGCTGATTCCACCAAAGTGTAGCTCTGAACCAAGCAGCAAGTCCTCCCTGCCAGTTGCATAGTTTTTAGTGTATATATCTTATCTTTTTACGTTATTTTTACATTAATGTAGATAGATTATTATTCACTTATGGCAATGCTATAAGACAAAAATACAGTAATATTTTTAGATGTCACAGAAAATTAAATCAGACAATCAAGCCAGGACTAAAAAGTTGAGGCTGAGTTGAGCCTAACTTTATGTCAAAATGTCTGTGTTACTGCTTTTTCAAAAGACATCAAAATCATGATAATCATATTCATTGTTTAATTTTTAAATATGACATATAGCATAAATACAGAAGGTTTGTGTGCATTAAAATAACAGATTAAACTAATAACTAATTTATTTGACTTACCTGTGCCAAGAGATACCACCATACCCAGTTTGTTAATGTCCTTCTCTTTTCCCTAAGAAACACATTGACAACAGAAGTGATGGGTTAACTTGCATTAAGTGCACATTCAAAGACAAAGTGAGAAATATAAACAGAATGCAGGTTGTCTACCTCTACTTTTAAGGCCTTATTGTACTGATGAATTTCTGTCATGGCATCCAGGGTCGGGTTATTGGCCAGCAGCCCTCCATCCAGAAAGCGACCCATTGGTCGGAAGTAGGTGGGAGCAGCGCCACTTGAGCGTGCAGCTCTCCACACAAGTTGTTCTGATATGAAGACAAGGATTGAGTAAAAAGAAATCATTTGTCTAGTGCTTTCCACCATTACAACCTTTCATGCTGATATTACATTAATAAATGCAATAACACCGCTTTGGATTTATAGATGTTTAACATCTCCTGTCTAAGTTTTTTTTTAAATTCTCTTTCAATACTTGGAGACTTGCACCTGCACACAAACGTCCACACACCTTCATCTGTCACCTTCCTACGCTTTCTGGGCGGTTCTTCTGTGTATCCTATTATCAACACATCCTCATCCTCCCATCCTGTAACAATAACACGGCTGGCACTCAAACAGCAGAGGACAGGACTCCTTCACGAACATGATGACACAGAATCTCACATGAAGGTTTTTCTTTCACACATTCAGTTTCCTCTTCAAGTTTCATTGGCTGAATGAACCGAAAGCTTCTAATCCTAGAAATTAGAATGTAGGTATAACAGTGCCTTACTTTGGTGCCATCTAGTGGTAATGCACTGTGCCATCCCTTTTACTACAGCAGGAGGGAGAACTAATGCAGTAGGCTGACAAACACAACAGACAACAGGTATTTGACACACCTTGTGGGGTGGTGAGAGCCCTGAATGTGGCAGTGGTGGCGTACGGTGGCTCACTGTGGACGGACGGAGGGTCGTAGTTCCTGAAGATGTGAAGCTCGCCTGGATGTCTGTCTGCCAGAACACTAGTGACCATCACCCTGTGAAGAAAGAAAGAAATAAGTGTAAAGAGTAACAGTGAGAGGACAGGAAAATTGTAGGTAGATGCTACAAAATTTGATGTCATTAAAAAAAAAAAAAAGAGGTTTGTATGTGCTCTTTAATGCCAGAAACAAAAATATTTTTAAAATCTGGCTACAAATTCATTCATTCATTCATTTATTTATCTTAAGTGTTTAGGTGCCCTAAATTTAGCTCAGCAGGGTAAAATGAGGCTGGCCATTCAAAGCAAAGAAGTGGAATATTTCAGGGTGACATGACATTCTTACCACCAGCAAAAACACTAGCAAGGAACAGAAATTACCACAAGAAATGAAATTATGAAGTAGAACACTTAATCTTACAGGTAGGCTTTTAACATTATATAGACTTTAGCTGTGCATGTTGTGTTGTGGGCTTCCTTACACTGTCAGCTGGTGACAAAAGAATTTTGGTATGTCTGAGGAACACATTTTTCAGAATTTTTATTCCTAACACTTCTTTACATTTTTCTGCCTATGATCTAGTGTCCCGTTTTAACGTTTACCTGGGGAACTGGACATCAGTCATCCTGGTGTTTTCTCCAAACTCTTTCTTCAAGAAGTCCTCGAGAGGGGCTGATTCATAGGGTCTTGATCCTCTGAACACCTGCTCCTTCATCCTAAAGTACAGGCAGCGCAAGTACTCCATGGATTTACCTTCACATAGGGGAAATGCTGTTATTGCTTTGATTCTATGTAATAAAAATGTTGAGAAGTGGAAAAGGAAACGCAAACACACCGTGGATTATAGCCAGAGCCAGGATGCCCCCTGTGCTCGTGCCAGCTACCCAGTCAAAGAGTTCTCTAGTGGGTCTACCTGCCGCCTTCTCTAGAGCGATCAACATCTGGATCAGCACCAGGCCTTTAATACCACCACCATCAAGACACAGCAGTCTGTCCATCCTGCAGGACAGGACAGAAGCAGTATTCACATACAGGAACAATAATAAAATCATAAAGGCTTTGTAGGTAATGTAAAAGAATTAAAGGAATGAGAAGGGTGGGGTGGCTTTACAGAGTGAACAGAACAACAGCACTGCTGTGCTGCAAAACCATTATTTCCAAGGGCTTGCACCATGCAACCACAAAAGTGCAATAAACCTACATTTTTAATGGTCAGCAGGGGTTAACTCCTGTGCTTTGTGGACGTCAAAATTCAAATTAGTTCAACTTCGTTGCCTAAGCAGCACATAAAAACTATGTATTCAACCTGGAGCAGACATAGAAAATAAGCTGGGTACAGCTGATATTGTGTATCTGAATTCCCTAAATTATAAAAAAAAAGTCTGAGTTTGACTTGATTAAGATTAGAAGAGGACAGCATTTTCACAGAAACTGGTTTTCATTGAGGTAAACACGTCAGGTGTGCGTTTTCAGAGTTTTCAGGGAATTTGTTGTAGGCAATATGTGTAACACAGCTTGTTATCTGTTTCTCCCAGTAACCCTACAGATCTAGAAAAGCTTCTTAATTTGTATTATTACAGTTTTCATACAGAAGTTTGTTAAAGGCATAGACTATTCCTGCTAGAGAAAATGATGGTCACTTGACTTATGATAGTGGTTCTCAAACTTTTTGGCATGCCCCACCTCAGACGGTGAAAAATATTTGCGCCCCACGCCCCCAAATTTTTATCAATTACTAACATTAAAAAAGGATCCACATTAAAGGTGCACATTATCAGCGCAATAGCAGCAGCAAACATTTGCTTGTTTCTTTTTATTATAAAAACCATATCTATTCACCTTAGCTTCACTCAATATTATTTTTCACATAATTGTTCACACCCCACCTGTAGTGGCTCTGCGCCCCACAGTTTCAGAACCACTGATTTTTAGAAACACTTTCCTGAAGAGCTTATGGTCACAGTCGCTAGTGGTATATTTTTATTTTATAAATAATGGTCCCAGATGGAGTTACATAGATGTTAAAGCAGGGTATGATTTATGAATTGGCTAACTCATGATAAATGAGTCGCATCCACTTTCAAAAAAGTAACTAAATGCTCAAGTACTGTCATCAGAACAATAATCCACACACCAGTGGGTAACTTCACAATGAGTACATCCATCTTTTAATGCAGTCTTTGCCTACAATTCACTTCAAGTACTTCTGATTTAGTAATGTGTTGTACAGTGTAGGCATGTGTTGTACATCAATGTGGGTCTTCTCTAGTCTGTGAGCTGCAGAGACATCCACGTCAGAAAAGTTTCGATACTCACTTTCTCTTGTCCATTTGGGGGCCATCGATTTCAGACAGACCTCTGCTCATCGCGCCAATTGCAACCCCCATATGTATGATGTCCTCAAATCCTGAAAGCCAGTCATAACAACTATTGGTACAGGACCAACACAAAGAATCAAATATGGGCATAAAGCATGGAAAAGAGGTCACTAGGATTTCAACAAGAAGCATCTAAAGGTGGTTTTTAGTATTTGAACAAAGAATCTTCATATAAAGACATTTGCTTTTATGATTACTAGATACCATTATCACCACAGCCACTCTCTGCCACAGCATGTTGCTTATATTTTGCATTTATTTTCCACAGTACACCATCTGCTTTTTAAACATTAAAGATTAGGCTTTTGAAGAATGCATTTAACACTTTCAGTTAATTTAATTATAAAACAAATTTTACATTAGGTTAGAATGTAAGATTATACTAAGGGTGCGATTTGTTTAAAAAAAACTGAGGAGGGGGCTTCTCTCCGTAAAAATAATTCAGTGGTCCTATACACTTTGGGCCAACTCATAGGAAAGGGGTCGGCAGCAAGGGAGAAGACATTCAACCCCACCCATTGTGTTCCCTCCAGAGGAGGGAGGAGAGTTGAGTAGCTAGAGGTGTGCAAATGATGGCTAAGGCGAAACCGCCAAGCCGTCTGATGGATGCTGCACCTACCTCCACAAACACCTCCATCCGAAAGCCCTCAGAAGTGGCTGTCACAAGTAAACTCTCTTTGGGGTAGAGACACTGGTTTATCTGTCCCATGGCAAAGCTCAGACTGAGCTCGAGGCTCAGAGCGCCTCCCGTGGAAACCTCGGGAGACTCGCTCAAAGGGCACGGGGTTATAACAATTGAGGGATTACCTCTGTTGCCCAACCCCCAGGAGCAAACTGTGCAAGAGTTCTCACAACAGACTGGATGTATCCTGTCTCTCACCTAATGACCGCTGGGATAGATTCCAGTCCCCCAATTGACCTTAAATTGGATAAGCAGAAGGAAAAACGATGGAAGGATGGATGGAAGGATGCCTGTTTAATATCAAATAATGTAAACATGCAACAGGGCAAAAGGCTGTAAACTGAAAAAAGAATAAATAAATATCTCACTGTAGTGAATTCCTAACAGTCTGCTTTGATGAGTTTTTTTTAAATTTCAGCCTACTGTAGAGGGCCATCTCCAGCACATTGTCCCCTTTAACTCAAATCCACTAATCTCCAGACAGGGAAGAATGCAGCCCCTGCTCATTTTACTGAGATCAATAGCCAACTTTTGGAAATTTAGAGTGGGCAAACATGTGAAAATCACTCTGCTCTGTAATGTGTTTAACACCTTCTAACTAGTGACTGGTGCAGTGAACAAAGGTGAAGTTAGGGCTGATCTTTTCATGCAGGAATATGGCTGCTCCATCAGTTGACAAAAACAAACCATGCACAGAATTTTTATCCACATTAAGGATAAAAATAATATATCAGAGACAAGGAAATGGTCACCATCCTCCTCAGCCAATCGCACCCTGAATATACTAAATTAGCACAAGGTAAAAGTATTAGACTACTTAATTAAACTGGTCCGTAAATATATAATACAAAAAGAATAGTGAAGAGTTATGTAACGTAAGGGAAACTCATGTTACCTAATAACATAAATTCAGACATTTAAGTAACAGAAAAATGGTGACAGAGAATCTTGAATTGGAGGCAGAGATGAGGGATGATGGTGTTACCTATGCCTTGAGGCTTGACCTTGTTGGAGATGGGAGGAGGACTGCCAGGGGAGGGAGGGAGGCAACGCTGGACTCCTACACTACACAGCATGTCCAGCAGTATCTTTCTATTAGGGCCTTTCATGTTAATACACACACACACACACCAGCATACACAAGCAAGTCAACAAGTGAGACATGCAGACATGTCAAACAGCAGAGAGAAAGAGGAGAGATAAAGACAGGGAAGTAGAGAACAGATAGAGAAGAGGAGAGGCTGTTAGCAATTATCATGCATTTTCAAAATCAATAAACTCATTATCAACTCAATTTACAGCCACTTCTGCTCCGTGAGTGCTTTGATAAACATCCTCTTTATTTGCAACACTCAAACAGTAGGCACTGGTAACAACACTCAGGTCTCTTTTAAGAAATCAAAGTGAAGTTTGTTAATATTTTGCCCTTTTAAATGCCTCTCTTTTCAAAAGACACATTATCTAGTCAGTAACTTCTATGAGCTGCTAGCGACTGTAAATGCAAAGAAAGTGAAACTAATGTACATCACTGCGATGTGCTGTTCTCCTCACTGCACTGCAGACTTCAAAGGTAATGCATAAAGGAAGCAGCTTGAATGTTGCTATATTTACAGCTGGCAAGCTTACCTTATCACTGTGTTTATGCCAAAATAACTCGGTGGTCAGAAAAACAGAAACACTGTGTTGCAATTAAGTATGGCATTTTATTAACGTTAAACATCTGACTCAAGAAAGGTGTCAAATGTCACCCATTCTACTGCTGAGCAGGTGAAGGTGTGAGTCAGGTGAAACTGCAAGTTTTTTTTTTCTTTTTTTTTTTTTTTAAATGGGATAATGTAAGGATTGAGTTTATTTTTATATTCTTTTCCATGTCTTGCTTCTTTGGACCCTGATCTAACCTAATCTAATCTCATCTTACACGATACGGCAGTAAAATCTTACACACTGCACCTTTAAAAAAACACAATGAAAACTTCATAACCATGATGCCTTTGAGGTCTAGTTTATGGTCACCACATTGGCTGTGCTGTGTGCAGTGCCATAACTATTTATATTGGCACTGGAGATGCACCAGAGTCTTCTGCAGCATCTCTCTATCTGTATTCTAAGCATCTCTGAGCAAACTGTACTGATATATCTTTAAAATGGCATTAAAGACCAAAGTTCTAGTACATGCATATATTTAACCTAGAAGGGCCATGTTGCAAACACCAAATGGTGCACAACAAACCAAAACCACACCAATGCACAGCACGCGCCAGCAGCTGTGACATCTCTTTTGGCACGTGGCAACAACAACCAGCAAAAACTAGGAGTAATGAGTCATATATT
>VUQH01026050.1:1386-11865 GCA_015106775.1 Etroplus canarensis
GTGAGTGTGTGAGTGAGTAAGTAAGTGAGTGAATGTGAGAGTGAGTGTGTGTGTGTGAGAGTGAGTGAGTGAGTGAGTGAGTGAGTGAGTGAGTGAGTGAGTGAGTGAGTGTGAGAGTGAGTGTGTGTGTGTGTGTGTGTGTGTTAGAGTGTGTGTGTGAGAGTGAGTGAGTGAGTGAGTGTGAGAATGTGTGTGAGTGAGTGTGTGTGAGAGTGAGTGTGAGTGAGTGAGTGAGTGTGTGAGAGTGAGAGAGTTCAGTTCATGCAGTAGGTTGGTATGGAGACACGGGATCGTGTCATGACTGTACACGTGATATAAAGTGAGAAAAGCTCCTTTGAGAGTGATGAATTCCCACCAGAGTTCATCACATTCTGTCTACAGTCTGATTTTTCTCCCTTTACATGAAGAAATGGACTCTGACTGTTGCAGGAAAGCAGTGCAGTCAAAGTAACCAGAATGCAGGAAATGAAGCTGTTGATGCTCAGTGTTCGAGTCCAGTGAAACCTGATGCCGCGTTCACACCGAACGCGATGCGCACGGCGAATTCGCCCCTGTTCGCGTGTCCAAACGTGTGTTCATAACCACACCTGTGCGCCTCAGTGCCACATCATGGAACACATGGACGATGCTGAGAGTAGCTTGGGTTTATTTGTTTTGGAGAGCTCTACGAAGGCGCCGTGTCTGGGTTCACGTTATCATTCAGAGACGCTCCCAGTACGGTGAGCTTCACCATCTACTCCAGCGGCACTTCCGTCTCTCTGTGGCCCAGTTTGACTGCTTGCTGTCCCGCATTGGTCCGCGGATTACGCCACAGGACACCAACTACAGGCGCTCTATTCCAGGACTCCACCTGATCACATCGTCAACACGTCACTACCAAAGCCGAGTTCCTGATTGGTTGACGCGACGCGAATATTCGCCAAAGTTCAGATTTTTGAACTCTGGAAAATTCGCGCCGCGCGGCATCATTTGCCGATCGCAAATCGCGCAGTGCGAACCGCTCAAATTGCGCCGCAGGACCTCTCGCCGCGTGTTTACATTGATTTAACATTGAAACCTGCCGCCCCCGCCGCGCGAATAGCGTTCAGTGTGAACGTACCTTAAGGGCGAGCCCAGCAGCCCTGCGCAGAAAACGAATTTCGGCCGCTTGTATTCACGATCTCATTCTTTTGGTCATTACCCAAAGTTCATGACCCTAGGTGAGGGTAGGAACGCAGACAGACCGGTAAATCAAAAGCTTTGCCTTAGAGCTCTGCCTTAGATCTGGCCACTTTTTGCCTGCAGCGGGAACGCAGCCTACTATACTAAAACACTAAAAAAAATAGGCAGTCCAGGGTTTTGACATAACGAAGAGAATTTGACCACTTCAACATGACCACTTAATTTATGCCAGGATAGTTGGGGGGGGGAAAAAAAAAAAAAAAAAAAAAAAAAAAATCAGGTTCACCCTCAAACCTGACTGCAAGCATCTCCCGAGGAGGCAGGAGCACAAACACTTAAGACTGCTGGGATATTGCGTAACAGCGAAGAGGAAAGGCGAGGGCACGAGAAGCTCCCACATTCAGTGCTTTCGGAAAGGTAGAGGGGGTACACGCAGCAAAGCGAGCCTGCGGAGGAGACTTCCTCCCACACAGTCAGGTTTCTGATTAATGTTATGCCAGCTCATCACCACAGAGTAGGCTGCTGGCCTGACAAGGAGATAATAGCAGCTGGTATGGTACAGTGTCACAAGACAAGGAAGAGCTGCAACTCTTACAGAGGTCTGCAGTGGTGACTAATCCCTTCAGGCGTGTCGCGCCGTTAGAAAGCATTTCACATTTGTACCACTTCAAAAGCAGCGACGAAAAACAGGGGATCGTGCTGCATGCCGCTGTTTGCAAGTGCAATTTTGGTAAAGTATAAAATGTTATTAAATCTGAAAAATAGCTGCCATTGAGCACAACAAGCTTATAGCAGTACTGACAATTGCAAGTACCGTCTCATACATCAAACTGTCTCTTCTCAGCAGCTCAGTTTAGTTGCGATAGTGGTATCACAATGACTTTGACAATGATGTATTGATTTTTAAAATGCTACATGTAACACCTTAAAGCATTTTGAAAATTGCCTCTTCGCTTAGAGAACAGTAACTGAACGATGGGGAAATCTGTACCATTTACCTGTGAACAATTTGGTAATGGCTTTGTTCTGCCGTCGCGCGGAGCAGATGAGGAGCAGCCAGGGAGGCAGAAACTCGTGATGACTTGCCAGCAGCTCTGCGATGGTTCTGGGGGAGCCAGGAGAGGACCTCTGCTCCCCCTCGCCCAGCTGACAGCCTTCATCAATGGAGTCCACGAGCAGAAAGAGTGACTGCGGAGGAGGCTTCACGCTCAAGAGAGGCAAGAGCACACACCTGAGGAAACGAGGAAAAGGAAGGAGAAAGAGAAAACAGTTATACATTTATCTTTGAGTGTTTCATTACTAACAAATAATGTTTTTTTGTTAATATTCACAATAATGTTCCCAAAAATTGTAAAACATAACCTGTAAGGTGCCTCAGGGATCAATTTCAGGACCACTTCTTTTTAATATTTATATATTACTGCTCAGATATGTCATCAGGACATGACATCTAATTGTATCTTAGATATAAATGTGCGCTCAACCAACCAAGACAAAACTGAATGTTTGAGTGATCAGTTTTATAGGTCAGAGAGAAACTGATCGCAAAAGTGAATTCTTCTGGAATCTGGGAGTAATCTTTGACTCAGATTTTAACTTCATGTTGGGTCTGTTACTAAATCTGCTTTATTTTACTTTAAAAATAAAAATGCTACTTTTTCCTCCCCGAGCAGTTCAAAGAAACAGATGCTTGCCTTCATAACTAGCAGGCTCGATTACTATAATGCTGCGCTCGGGTCTGCCTAAAAATGTTTTACATCCACTAAAACCCAATTCAGCACATTACACCAATTTTAAAACCCCTACAGAGGCCGCCTTCCAGTTTCCATACCGACTTTAAAATCTTTTTCAAAACACTTCATGGACTTGCTCCAGCATATATGCCTAACACGCTGACAGCGTATGAACCAGGATGGCCCCTCAGGTCCTCTGGCACGAGTCTGCTCGTTGTTCTGACACGCAGGATTTAAAAAAAAAAACGTTTGGAGAGGCGACCTTTAGCTTTTGTGACCCACACTGCAGGAACAGTCTGCTGGAGGACCTGAGAGCAACTGGATCTGTTGAAATCTTTTAACAAACTTAAAACCCCAGGTCTTCAGCTTGGCTTTTGAATGAGATAATGCGTTTGACATCACTTGCTCAGTTTTTATTTTGAACCACTTTGTTTTTAATTTTTCCCCCATCTTATTGTGTTGGATTTTTATTTGGCATTGCAACATTTTACTTTTAATCACCGATTAGCTTTTTTTAAAAAAAAAATTATTATTGTGCATTTTAATTCTATTTATTGCTGTATTTGTCTTTTTACTGCATTTTATCCAACCTATTCTTATTTTTCCTTTGTTTTATTACTATATTTATTGTTTTTTAATTTTATTTGATCTTTGTTAAAGGGCATTTAAAAAACCTTAATGTCTGTATCGTTTTATCTTTAATTTATTGCTTAATACTGCATAGCAATGTTCTTCTATTACTTCATGTTTTGTCTTAATGTCAGCTTGTCAATCATCTCTGAAACACCTTGAACTTAACTAACCTGCATGAAAGGTGCTGTACAAATAAAGTTTGATTGATTGGTAGAATTTGACTGCACTGGTCAAGATAAATACCATATGCTTTCTTTGCAGTATGCATGCACTACTTTTAAGTTCACCTGCACATTATTGCAATGATTTATTGATTGCTTACCCTTTAAAGAGGTTGACATGGCAAACTGCCCACCAGTTTCACACTGACATCTTCAAACTCTTTATTTTGCCCAACCAACAATCCAAAACCCCACATATGTGCAGCTTAGATGGGCAGAAAAATAAACCCCTAAATTTAAAAACCTTTAACCAGCAGCTGTTGGGAATTTTTTTCTTCATTAGCAACTTAAAAGTCCAATTAGAGCTTTTAAGACACTGCAATCCATCTTAGGCTACGCTGTGGTGCACCAAAAACGCCAGGACACTGTAAAACGTAACTGAAAAGCCAAGGATATGATTTGCAAATCTCATAAACCAATATTTCATTCACAAAAGAACATAGAAAACATCAAATGTTGAAAGTGAGGAATACTACTGTGTGAAAAGTACTAGCCCAGCTTCAATTTGATGGCAGCAATACGGCTCAAAAAAGTTGGGAAAAGGGCAACAAAAGGCTGGAAAAGTAAGTGGTACTTCTAAGAAACAGCTGGAGGAACGTGTTGCAATGAATGAAGTTAATTGGCAACAGGCCAGTAATGTGATTGGGTATAAAAAGAGCACCTTAGACACTGCCTCTGTAGTAAGTAATAATGTAGTAAGTAGTAAAGATGGGCAGAGGTTCAGCAATCTGCCAGAAACTGCCAACAAATTATGGAGGAATTTCAGAATAATGCCTCTGTGAGGGTATTTTACTGGCAACCTGCACATCTAGAAAGGTATCAGCAATTCTGAAAGGTATATACAGGTTTTGGAGCCACATATGTTCCCCTCCAGATGACGTCTTTTTCCAGGGAAGGCCTTGCGTATTTCAGCAAGACAATGCTAAACCACATACTGCAGCTATTACAACAGCATGACTTCGTAGTAGAAGAGTCCGGGTGCTGGACTGGGCTGGGCAGCAGGCAGGCCAGTCCTTTCACCAACTGAAAACATTTGGTGGATTATGAAACACAAAATGCCACAAAGTCAACCCAGGACTAACGGGCAACTGGAATCCTACATCAGACAAAGTCCCAAAGGTCCAGCAGCTGGTCTCCACAGTTCCCAGAAGTTTATGGACGGCTGTTAAAAGAAGAGGGGATGCTACACAGTGGGAAACATGGCCCTGTCCCAACCTTTAAGAGACTTAAAAAATTAATAGTTTACATATTTGCCTTAAAAGTGAAAGGTTCCTGGTTTGATCCCAGGTGGGGACACAAGCCTCTGTCACCATGGAGGGGTTGCGTCAGGAAGGGTATCCGGTGTAAAACCTCTGCCAAATTACCAATGCGGATGAATGCGCTGTGGCGACCCCTTGAGGAGAATACAAGAGAGCAGCCGAAGGATTTAAATGTGCTCCCCATGCCTTGCTGTTTGTTTTTGTTGGTTGTTTTAATTAGCAGATTAACTAATGCAAGAGTCTTCTACAATGAAGACAACTCGCTTCTCTATGGCTAGCATGGGTAATCTGAAACAAAGACAATTTAAGCTAAAAAGCTGATATCTTAGTTGTTTAGGAACTGAAGTATGTTTCCTTAATTCATCATTTTAGTTTCACAGGCCTACGGCTAAAACCTGTGTTCTGTCTTGTTTAAACAGAAAGCGGTAAATGTTTGCTGTCAATGTCAGCAATACTAATGTTTACAAATTGAAACCTACTGTTTATTAATAACAATCACAATGACTTTCTGCACAGCACAGGCTTCACTTCAAGATAAATGCTAACAGTGGGTCTAATACAATCAAACGGTGGCACTACAAGGACACAAAGTCACGACACGCCAATTTCAGCCATCTGTTTCAATCGGGAGAGAGTAAAGGCGTTTAAGTACGTTTCCATCCAACTCAAATTGGATCCATTAACAGGCTCGCTACAATGCTCTGAGCTCAAAGAAAGATCCACAGATGATACGATCATTATAATTCAGCGAGGGTTTTTTTTTTTTTGTACAACAAAAGAGCTTCGCCTGTGAGCTAAATGTTCAGATGATGTTGAGATCATATCAAAGATAAAGAGGGAGAGAAATGTATTTTGCAACTTTCACAATAACTAAACATGCACGGTATTTTTCAGAGTCAAATCTCAACAGATCTCATGGCAATATTAATACTGATCCCTGAACATGAGCGTCCATTAAAACCCACCCTGTGGCATCCGGTGATGGAGTAAATATGAAGTATAGCATTATGTATAAAGCATATATGCCACATTAACCCTTTATTAATGCATAAATGCAAGTCGGGCATGAACATACTTGCTCCAGGGCTTATGTAGATTCACACGTAAACGTGTTCTGCAGCGAGATGGCCAACAAATGAATTTTGTTCTGAGGAATCGTGTGACTGCAACTAACGGTTTAAAGTCAACCATAAGATGTCCGTATGGGGAACATGTCATCTCCTAATACTCAGAAAATTGCTTCCAGCTCAGCTGGCTGTGATAAAATATCTGAGGATTTCATATTAGTGACATTTTACTCCGGGTCTAGGTTAATTAAACATTTAAAAGAGGTTGAACAAATCGATTACTCAACATAAAAACTTGATTCGAGAGTAGGCATGGCTGAAGGGCACTCGAGGATCTTTTAGGGTGGCTGCCGTGAGAAAAAAAATAAATAAATAAATAAAAATCAGTCACCTTCCGGATGACGGGACGGTCCCTTTAACTACCAGTCTCCCTTAATGGAACTGACGTTGCTTTTAAGCTTTGTCATAAAACACTAAAATGCCGTTTTAACGAGACGTCTTTTGGATGCTCAACAGCCTGTCGCTAACCCCGTGGCTCCAAAGCCATTCCCTTTTTGAGTTTCTACAACTGAGAGTTAAACTTTACTTCAAGTTCATTATCCTTATTGAACACGAATGCAGGGCTAGCCTGTGTGACTTCAGTCCAAAATACCAAAGAGGCCACTTCTACAATGACTTCTAAAAAGAACGTCAAGTACTGGCAATCGCTGTTTGACGACATTTCCCAAACGATGCCACACAGCAATCAGACAGCTCTGACGAGACAAAAGAAATGCTCTATTTATCCCAGACTCGGGAAAATTATTAGTTAAAAACACTCAATACTATGTATTACCTGAAATACACTGTACCCAATACATCAGATTAAAAAAAAAAAACAAACCCTGAACGTCAGTGAGGTATTAACTCATCTGCCCCCATGAGCCATCACAAGTCATATTTTATTGTAATGTTTGAAATACAGAAAGAAAGTGATACGTTTCCTTGTCACTGGTTGGCTGTGTTGCACAAGAATTAAAATGCACTTAGAAGTCAAAGAGGCTCACCAGCAGTGAGCCAGGATAATGGCCCCACTCTAACCTAGCTTAAAATAACCGCATTTCTGTATAGATGTGAGAGGACATTTGAATATTACAATTCAGACCAACACTCCAAGACGAGCGGTGATTTTTGTGAATCGTTGACAGAACCCTCACATTGCGTTTGAACTACAATGTACAAAGATTTTCCACAACTGATGTTTACAGGCTTTGATAATTCTTCATAGCTCAGTTATTTGTACTTAAACTGTGGTGGTAATGTAGATGAGCTTCAATCTTACACACCTCATATCTGTACATTGACGGTATTAATGTATACAGGCTTACTTCTTATACTTTACATTAATCTACAAACAATAGAAACAAGGTTAATATTTCTAAATACCTTATACTTGTACATAGACTGTGATAATGTATACAGACTTCTAATAACTCTTGTATACTTCACATTTTATATAAATCTCACTTTACATTTATACCTCATACTTTAATTCTCAACATTTGTCTTTGTTCACACATCATGGTTCAGAGAACCCATATGTCGATCCTGTATATGTTAGGGGTTAGATTGATACAGCACAGTATCACAATATTGATATCTTATTGTTTAAATTGCAAGTACAAATTAAACTTTTCAGTAATAAAATGACAAAACTGATTTTTCAGTCCACATACATAACCTGTGTGTGTTTTCAATTTCTTCAGTTACTGACGGGGCTACATGACTTGCTGTGCAAGTTGTACTGTACACTAATAGTACAGTAGTTCAGATATGTTTTTGTTTAAGTCTAGTCCAACTTACCTGAATGCAAGCAGTTCAGTTTGTCATTCATGACAGGTCTTAATGACAGTGTTGGTCAGTCTCTCCCAGTTTGCATCAATTCAAAAATGACTGAAGTAAGAGGAACAGACTGAGAGTTTAGCTTATTAGGTAAAACATGCTGACAAAGTTTACCTTTGAGAAAATAATTTACAGTTGCAAATTGTTTAAAATCATAATACTATTGTATCTTGAGTTAAGTATTGTGACAATATGTTATCATGGGGGCTCTAGTGATTCCTCTAGCCCAGGGGTGCCCAATACGTCGCTAGCGATCTACCGGTCGATCGCAAAGATACTGTGGGTAGATTGCATGACATTAAAAAAAAACAAACAAACAAACAAAAAAAAAAGACTTCGGCCTATCATCCATCCTCAGTATTATATTTTTCATCTGATTGGCAGCCAGTCTGACATCTGATCTTTTCTGTCACGTGTCACCACGCATGCGTGTTCCGTGTCAGCTGATGCAAATCTCTAACAAGCTACTGAGTTGCCTAGTTAGCCTCCAATTTATTTCTGCTAAACTTACAGAGTATAAAATAAGTGAGGGAGCTGGACCAAGTAAGAAGCCATAAAAACCTTCCATACGGGATGGGAGGAAGACCTTTTTGTTTTTTTTTTGTGCGTTTGCCTCATCTGCCAGTCTACCGTTATTACTCCAAAGAAGGGAAGTGTGGAGCAGCATTTTTGGACTTTTCATAGTGTTTCAAGTGCGGTTGAGGCTGGCTATCAGCAGCTACTCTCCGGAAAATCCATCCCTGGCTGATTCCATTCAGCGCAAGTCATCAGAGTAAGGTAATGACAAAAATGTACAGAGTTGTATTGTGCAATATGGGTTCATGCAGTTATGCAAAATACACCAACATATATTGCACATATAAAGAATGCTCAATATATTTATAAATAAATATATATTTTGCCTTTTTATAGTCGGTAGATCATTTTGACTTGTTTATTTCATAAGTAGCTCACAAGCTGAAAAAGTGTGGGCACCCCTGCTCTAGCACAGTGGTCTCCAACCTTTTTTGTACCAGGGACCGATTTCATGCATTAAAATTTTTCCCGCGGACCGGGTAGAGGGTTCCAGTAACAAAAACCTTTGTCAGTTCACAGTCTGTAATCCGAATGCAACAATTACACTTTATATCGAGAAGGTATGTGACCTGCGCAGTGCGTACTTCCAGTCCGGTCGTGTTGCTAATAAATGTTTGCTCGTTCTGTCCCGAAAAAGCTCTTGAGTGAATTTTACTTTTGGCTTATTTTATTTCAAGGTTTAGCTTGTGTCGCTGATGCGTGAAACGACGTTCCAGAGTGAAGTGCAGGTAGTGAGGCGAGGGCGGAAACATTCGTTTTTCGAAATAAGATCCGGAAGAAGAAAAAAAAAAAATTGCTAACATTTTAACCACGAAATTTTTTCTTTGCGGCCTGGTACCAAATGGCCCAAGGACCGGGGGTTAGGGACCCCTACTCTAGTATATGTCCTGTATAAGTCCTGACTTCTGAAGCCTCACTATTGCATCAACTAAAAAACGCAGGAAATGGACAACGAGACCCTGGTAAAACTGCAAAACTTTGCTGCAGTCTGAGTTGCAACACAATTTACATTCTGGTATTCAGGAAATTAAAAGCAGCAGAGCTTATCCTTACAAATCAAATGTTTTTCTTCTATTAATCAATGATGTTTGTAACAGAATGGTCTGAGAGAGGTGCACCAATTTTATAGCCCAAAGCAAAGTATCAAAATTATTTGTTTGTTCAAATCAAGCCAAACTGCCAAATTACTACTTTGTAATTGGAAAAAACAGCAACCAACCATAGTTTAGAAGCTGAAATTAAAGTGTTTTTGTTCTCTATCCACTTCTTTTAATTGGTCGTTTCAGCATTAAATTAAAAAAAAAAAAAAACCTGTCCAAAACGGACATGCAATAGTTACGCCTGATTTTGTAAAGCTTCAACTTGCACTGGAACTGCTCGGAGAACAAAACCCACTAACCCTCAGCGGCAAAGAAAAGCAGAGTTATGGTCTTATAACCTTCACACTCCGGCGTGATGCTGCTCGGCCTTTCAGAAACACAGTCAATCACTCCTTCTTATGGTCGCATCCCACACAGAACCTACAGTGCCATCTGGGAGCCCTGCCAAAAGGAATGTCCATCCACAGGGGTGACTGTGTGCGAGTGTGTGAATAGTCCTGTCTGAGGCCATGCTGCCTACTGAGACAATCAAATCCACAGTGACAGCAAGTGGTCAAAACAAAGAGCCATTCTTCTCTCACAATTCAGCTACTTTTGGGCTGTCAAAGAGTCAAAAGACAAGGACTGCAGACAAAGAAAACTCAGCGGGACGTTAGAGATGGAGAGAAAAGCTCAGGAAAAGCTGATTTCGTTTGCCAGATGAACCTGCAGCATACCTGGACCAGAAAACCAAGCGCATTTCAGCTTCACATGGTGGTCTTGGGACTTTTTTTTTTTTGGTTCTTGGTGAAAATCCTTAACATATGCCCAAGCTGATGCCAGCTGCAATTTGAGACAAAAAAAAAAAG
>VUQH01026059.1:4823-18735 GCA_015106775.1 Etroplus canarensis
TGCACTGAACACCAAAACAAATTTCTCGTACTGTAAAGTGTTCTTTTTTTTTTTTTTTTGCAAAAAATTTTATTTTTTTTTTTAAAAATATTTAAAAAAAACAAAAAAAAAAAAAAAAAAAAAAAAACAAGGATTTTGTGAAAGCTTGGAAAAATTCAGAATACTTGGACAGAAAAATTGCAAAATATTTATTAAACTGAAAGGATCTCCAGAGGAAGCGAAGGGTCTGGTCATAAAGAAAATACAGGAGCTGGAAAATATCAATAACACATCTACATGGTACGGCAACTAATTTTTCTACATAAACTCGAAGGAATAAATAAGATTATTCATAATTGAGGACTGTAATACTATATACAGTAGTAATACCCAGGAGGAAATCCAACTGAACTCGTTTGAGTACACAGATTATGAACTAAAAGATTTAGAAAATGAAATGGATCCAGATAATATTTTTTTTTGTTTTGTTGATGTATTTGTTCATAATAATTCTCAGGAGCAGCTTAATGTGGCCCTTAGCATTGAGGGTAAACTGTCAAATATTCATTTTAATAGCTGAAGTATGCATGCAAACTTTTGGTCCATTAAGGAATATCTGCAATTATTTGTAAACAATATTTAATTAATTTAAATATTTAATATCATCACTGTTTCAGAAACTTGGTTCAATACAGATAAAGATACTGACTTTAATACTGATGGTTATCAGTTGGTGTATGTTAACAGAATAAGACTGGAGGTGGAGTTGCATTATATGTTGATGAGTTACTGTCTTTCAGGGTAGTGGATGATATGTCAGTAACTGTGAGGAATATTTTGGAAAGTGTAACAGTGGAGATCAGTGAAGGAAAAAACAGAAAAGTGATTATTAGCTGCATTTATAGAGCCTCTGGCTCTAACACTGATGCCTTCAAAGAATGGATGGAAGACACATTTTCTGTTTTGGGTCAAAAAAAAACATTTTTATATGTGGTGATTTCAACACTGATTTGTTAAATCCTAATAAAACAAATGGTATTAATAATTTTACTAATGCAATGTATAGTATAAGTTTATATCCCACTATCACTAGGCCTACTAGGATTACTACTGACTCTGCTACTCTTATAGACAATGTTTTCACAAATCAGTTAGATAATTTAGTGAGTGGAATACTGATAAATGATATCAGTGATCATTTACCAGTTTTTTCCATTTATGACAGAAATTAGTAAACAAAACACTAGAATTTATAAAAGATTAAAATCTAAAGAATCAATAAATAATTTTATAAAGGACCTAAGTATTCAAAAGTGGGATGAAATCTATAATAAAAATGACATCCATGAAGTTTATGAGAAATTTCTGGCAATTTTTCTTCTTTTATATAACAAAAATTGTCTGTTAATAACTTACAAATCTGAATCTAAATATTTTTCATTGTCCGTGGATAACAAAAGGGCTGCAAAATTACTGTAAAAAGAAAAATGCATTTTATAAAGAATTTATAAGGTTAAGGACTAAAGAAGCTGAAATTAAATACAAAAACCATAAAAAATAAACTGATAAATATTTTCAGATGCAGTAAAACAACGATATTATCAGTCACTGTTAAATAAATCTAAAGGAAATATTCAAAATAATTAGAAAATCTTGAAATACTATAATAAAAAGTACCCTGAGTCCTTCATTGTTAATAATAAAGAAGAATATAATATAGAGATTGTGGCAAGTAGTTTGAATGTTTATGTTGTAAATATTTGTCCTGAATTAGCGAGTTCAATTCCCAGTGTTGCTTCATCAAATTTACACCCCTCTGTCTTGATAAGTCGAAAACTGTACTCTATGTTTTTAACACCTGTAGATGAAGAGGAAGTCCTCGAAATAATTAATGGATGTAAGAATAAGAAGTCTTCTGACTGTGATGATGTCAATATGACAAACAATCATGACAATGATCAAACAAATAATTGATGGAATCTTAAATAACTTCAATACAATAACTAATATTTGTAATTTGTCATTTAAGAGTGGTATATTTCCAGATAAAATGAAAACAGCAAAAGTCATTCCATTGTTTAAATCAGGAAACAATCATCACTTCACAAATTACAGACAGGCTTCCATACTACCACAATTTTCCAAGATTCTTGAAAAACTCCTCAATAAGCGACTAGAAAAATTTATAGATAAACATAAATTACTTTCAGAAAGTCAGTATGGTTTTAGAGCTGGGAGGTCAACATCACTTGCATTGCTGGATCTGACTGAGCATCTCAGGTGACTACCTCATGAAGCTCATGGAGAGAATGTCAAGAGAGAGCAAAGCAGTGATCACAGCAAAGGGCGGCTAATTTGAAGAATGTTTTGAGTTATTTCCCACTTTTTTCTTCACTACATAATTCCATGTGTGTTCATTCGTAGTTTTGATGGCTTCAGTGAGAATCTACAATGTAAACAGTCATGAAAATAAAGAAAAACCATTAAATGAGAAGGTGTGTCCAGACTTTTGACTGGCAGTTTAAATAAATTATCATTTAACTTAAATAAAACCAGTTTTATGTTATTTGGTGTAAAAAAGACTAACACTGATGTAAGAATAACTATAAATTCTGTTAGCTTAAACAGGGTGCGGGAGACTCGACTTCTGGAGGTTGTGATCGATGAAGCACTAAGTTGGAAGCAGCACATCAAATATATTGATGGTAAATTATTGAGAAGTACTGCATTATTATATAGAGCCAAAGAGTTACTGGACTGTTCTTCACGCCACATTCTTTATTATTCTTTGATTTTGTCATATTTTAGTAACTGTACTGAGGTCTGGGGGAAGAATCATAAATGTAGAATAGAACCACTTATCACTCTTCAAAAAAAAGGCAATTTGCTTTATTAATCATGCAGCTTATAGAGAGCATACTAATATAGTTTTTTGTAGTCTAGAGTTTGAAAAGTTGTGGATCTAGTGGACTTTTAAATAATTCAAATTTTGTTGAAGGCTAGAAACAATCATTTACCAATTAATTATTATATTATAATATCAGGGGAATGTACAATTTTAAAACTGTTAGGGTAAGAACTACCAGAAAATCATTTTGTGTGTCTGTGTATGGGGTTAAACTGGAATCAGTTAAATGATGAACTGAAACAATGTGTGGAACTGAATCAGTTTAAAAAGAAATGTAAGCTTTTTTTAAGAAGCATGAAGTAGAAGAAGCTAATGTAAATCGACAGTGGAAATAACGATGATAATGGGGATTTGTTTTGTATGGAAAGGGAGAATGTTATGTTTTGCTTTTAGTTGTGGTTCAATTAACTGTTCTGTGAAGCTGGAGAAAATGATTTTTTTATGATGTAAGATATAAAAAAGAAGTGTGATTAAATAAGTGTTTACTTCTTCCCACTCCCTTTTGACACGTCAGTGTCCTTAAGCAGTTATTGTTTTCATATAGGTTTTGCTTTTTCCTGCTCCTGGGATACTACTTATTTGTGAAAATGAAATGAAAAATCCCGTTCACTTTCATAGAGTGTCAGGAAGCAGCAAGACTGGGAATGACCTGGTTTCTTGCATTAACTGGGCATAAAATATGAAGCATAGACAAATACAATGTCTCCTCTAAACAAGCGTTTTCAGTTGCTAAAGATCAGACGTGCCCACATCATCTCTGGTTAGTTTAGGTCTGCTCTCTAATTGTGCCAGTCCAACAGGATGATTTTCTTGATCTGAAGGCAGTCTGGTATAGATTCAGGTGTTTTAAGCCACTGCCTGCTGCACACCAAACTTTGACTTAGCTCTGGCTGAATGGCACCCTGACGTCCTCCTGGAAGATATCTTCAGAAACTTGCTCATGACTGCATTGATTTCCAGGAGCAAAGGCAAAGGAGCCCGAACTCGTCATACCAGACTTCAACTTTGAGGTGTAATAAGTCACGCAGGTCCACAGTGCCAGAGCTGCAGGTCCTTCCCAAATAATCCAATCTGTTTCACTGAGCCACAAAACATGCTGGATGAAATACTGTGAACATCAAACAAACACGTAGGACCGCCTTGTTTCATCTGTGCAATAGTGCTCAAATTAGAAATATCCCATGCTGTGCATCCATTTGTAACTTCAAGGCTGGACTACTGCAATTCACTACTACTATGCTGTTCTCAAAGCTTCCTCCAAAGCCTCCAGCTGATCTCAAACACCAAAGCAAGAGAACTAACAGTGCCAAGAAAAGGAGATCCTACTTCTTCAGTGTTCACTTCTCTTCATTGGCTCCCTGTTAAAGCTAGAATTGAATTTAAAATCCTTCTACTCACTTACAAAGTCTTGAACAGTCAGACCCCATCCTATCTTAAAGACCTCATTGTACCATATTTTCCCATTAGAGCACTTCTCTCTCAGAGTGCAGACCTACTTGTGGTTCCTAAAGTTTTTAAAAGTAGAATGGGAGGCAGAGCCTTCAGCTATCAGGTCCCTCTCCTGTGGAACCAGCTCCCAGTTTGTCTTCAGGAGACAGACACCCTCTCTACATTTAAGATCAGGCTTCAAACTTTCCTTTTTCATAAAGCTTATAGTTACGGCTGGATCAGTTGACCCTGAACCATCCCTTAGTTATGACGCCTTAGACTTCCTGTGATGTACTGAGCATTTTCTGCTCTCCTCTTTTCACTGCTACTGTTTCTCATTAACTTTCTCCTCTCCTCTCTCACATAGTCTGAGTTTTGTTCTCGTCTCTCTGTGCTCCTTCTCCTCCCCCTGGTCAAAGCAGATGGCTGCTCCTCTCTGAGCCTGGTTCTGTCAGAGCTCTCTCCCTGCTAAACGGGAGTCCCTCCTTCCCATCATGACCAACTGCATGCACATAGCTGATCCCTTGATATTTGGGGTTTTCTCTAAGGATTGTAGGGTCTTTACCTTGCAATATTTAAAGCACCTTGAAGATGCTGTTATTGTGAAGGAGTGCTATATAAACTGAATCAGACTGAACTGATTCAGTTTATATATATCCTATGCTTCCTTTAAGTCTTTATCTGTTACTCTGGGCTTCTTTTTAGCCAAAGTGATCACACCGTTGTGCTTCTGGAGGCATCACAGCCTGATGCTGCAGCTTCTGGAGTCATTCCAATATAAAATGGTCTTCATTTGTGCATCTGTGTGCTGATGAATATGTGAAGTCTTTAAGGGGACTTATTAAGCTTCTAAAGCTTTACCCAAATTAATAATTATTGACAATAATGATTCTTGTGAATAACAAATAGTAAATCAAATCCAAGTAAAGTAACTCTAACCTAAACGTTCAATCTGTGTTCACTGATTATCTCCTGGCACCAAGCAAAGGTCTTCACAGGCAGACCTGAGGATTGTACGGAGTTTAACTCAGGCTTTATTTTGTTAATCAGGTGTGGGTCTGACAGTGCTGATAACGATGGAGAGCTCTGTGTGTGCATTTTAAGCTATGTTCAGCAGCCATGGCACTGAACAAAGCATCAATGTTACACTTCAAAGGGGCAAACCAGTCCAGGTTATCATTGTTATGCTAGACTGTAGCCTCTATATGAAAAAATCCAAAGGCTCAGCATCACTGTTTGGGCCACTGTCATGTTGGTCTGTGGAGCCTGAATTAGGAACTGAACTGGAACTATAACTACAGTGGATAACTACACACATAAATTCAGATCATCTTATGGTCACGGTGGCACAAAGACTGACTTACCTGAAGGCTGTCCATCTTTGAGGAGCACTTTGTGAGAATTACCCTGGCTAGCAGGAGGAGGAAAGGGTTAGCCACCAGGCTATAAACAGATTCCCCATCCAGAAGCAGGCTGGAGTGGATGGCCTCAACCAGCATCTGGGGCTCCTAGTCAAAAACACAAAAATTTGGGTTATGCCCTCATGCTGACAAATGACTAATGGAAATGAATGTCTGAGATTAGGACCTCTTTCAGCTCTGTTAACTCAGGATGAAACCTGCAGAGTGACTGCCACTTCAGCCCACATCTGCAAACCAAAATTTTGTTGAAGCTTTGTCTAAAGGCACCTTAAATGATAAAAAGACCTGCTTATTACACCTTCATAAACCCAAACACTGCCTTAGCTCAAATTTCAAAATGCCCTCTCAACATAGTAAATCATGTATGACAGCTGTCCATCCATTCCTTATCAGATGTGTATCCAGAGCTGAGTCATTAAGCAGAGAAGCCAAGACTTTCAGTAGCCCACAGCAGCGTGTGTTCCTCCAGCTCTGAGGGATAACACAGTGTTCCCAGGCCAATTAGGATGTGATATTAGAAAGTCCCTCCAGCGTGTCTGGGGTCAGACCCAGGTTCTTCTCTCAGTGATCGTGCCGAGCATACCTGCACAAAAAAAGTCTTATCTGTAATTGTGAGGCGAGACACGTAGTAAGCAAAACTCATTTCAGCTGCTTCCATTCATGATCTTATCCTCTCTGTCACCAGCGAAGTCTCACTCACACAAATGAGAGCTAGGAGGCAGATGGAATCCAGACTCAGCTTCCTCTTCACCACAACAACGGAACAAAAGCTTATTTCCCAGCAGGCATTTTAACTTGTAGGAAAAGCAAGCATTTCAGCGTGCTCACATTAAGAAAGGTTCTATTCAAGTGTCCCACTAAACATGACTGTGGGTTAGCGCACACACAACACTCAGACCCCGAAACTAAGAAACAGAATGTTTTTATGCATGGAATTAGGGGGCATGTGTACTATATGATCCAGAGCATTGGGCCACCTACAAATTACACCTAAAGCAGCGTTGATGACCTCCCATGCTAAATCAATATGCATTAAAATAGAGCTGGTCCCCCTTTGCAGCTAGAACAGCTTCCACTCATCTGGGAAGGCTTTCTGCAAGATGCTGGAGTGCACCCGTGTGAATTTTTGCCCATTCATTCAGAAAAGCATTTGTGAGGTCAAACACTGATGAGGTCAAACACAATCTCTGTTCTAGTTCATCCCAAATTGTGTTAGATGGGGTTGAGGTCAGTGCTCTGTGTGGGCCAGTCAAGTTCTTCCACAGTGAACTCATCCAACAATGCCTTTATGTAGCTTGCTTTGTGCACTGGGGCACAATCACGCTGGAACAAAAAAGGGGCGTTCCCCAAACTGTTACCACCAAGTTGGAAGCATAGACTTGTCCAAAAAGTATTGGTGAGCTGAAGCATTGACATTTCACTGGAAATAAGGGGCCCAGGAAAACCCAGAAAAACAGCCCCACAGCATTATCCCTCCTTCACCAAACTTTACAAACTGGCACAGTGCAGTCAGGCAGGTAACGTTCTCCTAGCCCTCACCAAACCCAAACTCATCCACCAGACGAGTCTGCCAGACAGAGAAGTGTGATTTGTCAATCCACAGAACACGTTTCTACTGCTCCAGAGTAAATACATGTATAGATACACATGCATATAAAATCATGATCACATCAGGTCATGTTTATACAAACTTCTGTCGTCCAATTTTGGTGAGTCTATCTAATCTCGCTCTTTATGCAATCAGCAGAGTCGCCCCCTGCATGTCATTAAAAGAATGCAGGTTTAAGGAACTTCCACACTGGTTTCACTTTTCAGACACAGAAGGTATCACTGTCTATGGTTACCATGAGCCAGTTTTCCCCAGATGAACTTTGGTCTTCGCAGCATGGTCAGCTCTCACTTACTTTGAAAAAGAAAAGCTGTATCAGTTAGAGTGTGACATGCATTTAACTTTAGCCACAGAATTAAATCCACATGACAGTGAGGGTGCCATGTTAGGCCTGCCTTTCACCCATGCTATCTTCTATGTATGCATGACCTGCTTTATACCACAGTCTCCATGGTGTGACAGCGCAGATAAATCACTGACGCAAAAGGAATTACTTTGATAAAAGAAATGGCCCTCTCTACTGGTGTAATGGCAGGGTGAAAAGCACTGTTGTGCTCACCGTGTTGCAGTGCCAAGAGGAAGCAATCTCCTAAACCCAGTGTAATTAGGACTCCAGAGATACTTCATTACTGAGTTGCTCTCCTGCAGAATCCGTCTATAGGTCCCTCTGGATCTGCGTGATAAAGCTGGCAACATGAAATTAAGCTTTGACCTCCTAAGAAGCAACCATGCTTCTACCCTGGACAATGCTGGTTATATTATATGGTATACAATCATTAAAATCAGCAAACTTACTAAAATCATCATTTTACACACCCAATGTCCTCAAATGAAAACTAATAGTCATTTATAAGCCTGGTCTGTGATTTGCCAGGAGTAGGGTAAGTTCAAAAATGTTTTCAAAAGCCTGAAAAAAAATCATCCCTTAAAGCTTTTGTTGCATATTTTATTTATACAAATTACTCCCAGTCAAAGCTCTGTTAAGTAACGATGGATGCTGAGATGATCCTGGTTGGACATGTACTCACATTTATACAGTGCTTTTCTCACCTTACTGACCACTCAAAGCACTTTAACCTACACGCTGCATTTTAACCATACACTGGTAGACTTCAAGAACCTTATCTGCTTCACACCAATGACCAATACACAATTACAAGGTAACCTAACATGCAAGTCTTTGGACTATGGGAGAAAGCTGGAAAGCCTGGAGCAAACCCACACAGGCACATGGACACCATGCAAACTCCACACACAAAGCCTGGCGCCAACCAGGAGACTGGAACCAGCAACCTTTTTTGCAGTGAGGTGACAGTGCTAACCACTGTGCCACCTTGCCCACCTGCATGTAATTCAGGTTTGCAGTAGCAATGCATACACTATATTAGGGCTCATCGAGTAGCCTGAATCATTTGACTGCAAAATGCTGAGCCGTGGTCTCACGGCTGCACCGCTGCGCCTTAAGCCGGTAAACTTACTGAACAGACACATGCCGATCAATCGGTAAAAACGATCGGCACGACCCAGCCACGGTGCCACTCATCAGAAAGCTCTCGCTGCAGGTTGGACAGGTGGTTGGCAGTTTATTTGGGCAGCCGCTGCGCTATAACAAGCAGAGAGCACAAAATTGTGTTTTAATGAGAAACGCAATCATTCAATACTGTCTGAATGATCAGCATTTGATCTCCTCAGTCACGGCGCCAAGATCAGCAGTATACATCTCTGCTGTGTTTTTGTGCCGTCACTGCCATGTGTTGTAGCTGTCCATGCAGGCAGCATGTGTGCTCAGCTGAACACTTCAGATTCTCATTAAATCTGAGGATGTTCTCTTTAGAACCACCCATTCTTTCTCAACTGTTTGAACAGGCTGGCTGCATGGCTAGCTGCTTGATTTTACACACCTGTGGCAATGGGACTAAAAAAAAAAAAAAATCAACGAGAGGTGTGACCCAACACTTTGACCTTTGCCACAGTAGCCAAATCTGTATTTACCCAGTAATTCATGCTAAAATGGCTGCTGTGAAAACGGTCTATTAAAGATGGACGTTCTGTTATAATGAGCTGTTCTGGGTTCCTTCCTTCTGTGTTGACAGTTTGTTTCATTCACCTCCATCTGATACTAGCAGAGCTGTGACACCCTGAGTGCAGTGGGTTGCTGGACTGACGCTGAGTGATGCTCTGCTCACGGTACAAATTCAAAGCTGCACAATGAAACACAAGTGTGCTCGCATTCCCCACAGACTGAGACACTGCTACACAGTGCTACACAGTGCTACACAGTACTACATAGTACTACACACTGCTATACAGTGCTACGCAGTGCTACACAGTACTAACAGCATAACGCAGTAATGTAGCAAACAGGACTTGATCCAAAGTAAGAAACAGCTTTAACTGTTCAAATCCAAAGTCATCCTTGATGACTGGATGTAGCCCCAACCTAATTTCTCTAAGGACGTGGACAGTTTTCAAAATGTTCATATTCTAAAAGCATAGAGTTAGAGATTAAGGTTAATGGTGCCTCACAGGGTTAAACACAGCTAATTATACTAATACAAGCCTGCTTAAAATACTGACCTTCTGCGGAGGTTAATAAAGCCCTGTCACTGTTTGACTGATAACTGCATGAAAGCATTTGAGTAATTTTCATGGTAATGTCTGAATAAATACATATTAAAAGGATACACTGAAAATTTTAAAAGAAGCAGTTCCTCTGATGAGGAAGATCAGCTTTAAAAATCTGTATCAATTCAGTTCTGCTACTGAACGAGCTTGTAGTGTACAAGAAAAGCAGCAGGTAAGCTGCTGTGATCAGTAAAACAAGCTAACGTAGCACCAACCAGACAATATTTGGTTTTCCAGATATTAATGAGAACTGATGTGAGGTTCACTCTGGAATTTTTACGAGATGTCTCAAACTAAATTCTCTTTAAGTTTCTTAAAGTAGCCTTCTTTTGTTTTGCTAACTTTATTTTCCTGGCTAGCTTTGTGAGGTCGTCAAGCCTCTGTCACACCTTGATCATTTAAAAAGCTATAATGACGTTGGAAAAAAACTGGAAAAATACGCAGGCAAACGTCAATTAAACGTCAATTAAGCTCTAAGGTTTCTATTCGTTAAGAGCACGCTGAAGTATGCCGGTCTACGTCGTAATACAGGAAGGTCGAAGGAAAATTCTGAGCATGCACAAAATCTCCGACATTTGCCAGCCTATGGCATCACATACGTGGAACATATGTTGCAGGTAGTTAATGCACACAGAGACTCGCGTCACTCATATGTCAAAATACGTGGAGATGATAACTAGCATACCCAAAACATATTAATAACATATGAGTAACATGTTTTTAACATACGTGTAACATATCTCAAACACACCTCCAACAAATATTGACGTTTGTAGAAGTATTTGAAAACGTGTTTTTAACACACAGCTGCTGAATAATTGCGTATGTGGTGCGTTTAAGAGGAGTGGTATAAATGGGCTTCAAGTTGTGAATGTTGGCATCATTCGTTGGTATTATATGTTATGTTTACGTCCATTTAACATCATTGTTCTGCGTATGCCAGTGTTTTTAGAGGAAGTTGGATGTGTCGGCATAAGCTTATTAAATGGTCATGGTGTGACAGGACCTCAGATGGAGCTTCTTAAAGAGTTCACACATACGCTGTGACTCACTGACTGCTCTTCTGTCTATTTGTAGTTTAAATCATCCAACTATGATTGATTCTGGAGGTCCAGGGGGCCAGTAACAGCACTCAGTCTCTCTGCTTCTGGGTCAAGTGTACGCTCCAGACACTGGAACTGTGTTTCAACTCTTTGTCTCTGTGAAAAACAAATGATGGCCCCACTTTGGCCAGCTGGTTGCTGGATTCTGTGGTAGCTATGAGTTAACTGGCTTGTATTCTGAATGATGTTCCAGCAGTTCCACCATGAGGGCCTTGTCTCCTCCTGTCAGGCAGTATTCATGCATCGTCTCGGCAGTGACCTGAAACCCACTGCTGATGATCACAATGTAAACTGGTTAAGATATTAAGAGTCTGATGACTGGTATCAAGCAAAGACCTTAGAAAATCTATTTCAATTTTCTTTGTTCTCCTCTGACTAAATAATACTGTAAATCTTATTTTAGAATTTGATTTTGTTCACATACATGTACAGTTTTATGAAAAAAATATGTTTTCATATTTTTCCCTAATAAAAAGAAAACATAAAAAGATCACATGGTGTAGACCCAGCTCCCTGTGGTCACCACCACTAAAGGTTTTTCCCAGAAAAGTCCCAACTTCTTCAAGAATGCTGACCTGACCCGATCTCACCTGATGTGATGCGAGGCTAGAAACTGGACGATTAAGAATCAGCATATGCAGCAGTGAAGTTGATTCCAATAATAACCCTGAATTTTTTACCAATCTCAGTGGTGGCGGCAGCAGACAGCAATGCCAGCAGACATGCTGTCAAACATGTATGAATATGACCCTGCGGTCAATTTAGGTTTTGTTTCATGCAGATCAGACATATAGTTACAGAGACATGGCTAAAAATGTACAAATTTTACAGAAAACACTGCCTGGGGGCCAATCTGTAGTTTCAAACTGGCCTAAAATCCAATCGATCCTGCATCTCATGGACGTCTATCACTGTGCCAAAACCCTGCCTCCAAAAGTTTTCGCAGTCCCAGTGATGACATGATGATTCTGTAATTACCCCGCTTTTTGGGGATATCATTACTGTCATCTTGCAGAGAAGAACAAACAAAGAACAAAACTCCTGATACAAATACTAGGATTGCTACTGGTCAGCAGAACAGTGTTGCAAGTCAGACTTAACCAAACATGAACTTGAGATTAGCATGGCTTAACCCGGTCTCCATGAGCAGGTCCACTGGCTGCAGTGATTCTACTAAAATCAAGTGAGTTTCTTTTTTCATTCGGTGACGCTGCTGTTTAAATGCTGAAAGGCTTGTCTGCACTAATTCTTCTGCATATTCAGGAAACACTAAGTGGGCACAAAGTAACTGGATGCACAAATGTAAAAATATCCAAAATATGGCGAGTGATGAGTAAATATTTTTAAAACAAAAAAAAAAAGAAATCACAAAATGCGTTTAAGTTTCAGTTCAGGATAACTGACACCTTTAAAATGCTTTCAATTTCCTCACCCAAACACCAGCTAAACATCCTGTATCAAAGTCTCATCATTTAACAGCTAAAAGTGCTGATTTCAGTTCAACGCACTTTTGCATTTACAACACTAAATAACAAATAAGCACATGAAAAACAACAACCAAAACTTGACACAAGTTAGTTTAACGTCTCAGTAGCCTGGCTAAGATAAAAATCTAAGTCTGTGTTCACACTGCGGGCGGAGGCGGCCCATATCTGATGTTTTTTTATGATACTCTGAACAGCACAGATCAGATTTTTTCAAACTGGATTCAGGCCACTTCAATATGCGGTCCTAAATCGATACATATCAAAAGTTTTTCAAAGCGACCTCAGTCTGAACGGTCATGTCACAGTTCATCTCTTTTACGTCACAGAAGTGAGACAGACGTCATAATTCTGTGACGGGGGAGGCGACACGCGGCGAGATCAAATGTCAACAATGGACCAAACAAGCATGGCAGACAGCATTGATGGAGCTAGTCAGTGGAAAGAAAAAGAAGCTTTACTCACACGCCGACATGTGCAGCATCCATATTTACTTCTGTAAACACAGCGTGCTGCGTGCGACGTCACGCTCTCTTCTGCACGTGAGTCACCTCAGTGTCGTAAACTGTTCACGCTGGAGTCTGATGGCGGTCACATTTAATTTATAATGTGAGCGGCCACGCAAAAAAATCGTAATTGAGCTCTAAGACCCGCAGTGTGAACGAGACGGGAGAATGAGACCGCGTCATACCTGAGAGGACAGCAGGACTGGCGGCAGCAGGTCACAGATGTCGAAGGAGACCGGAGGACCAGTCCAGTTACTCTGAGCAAACACGTGGAGACATGAGACAGCCAAGGCCAAAACTGCCAACTCCCTGCAACCAGAGGGAAGAGACACACACGATTCACTGCACAGCAACACTGCAGAGACGTATCTAAAGATAGGTTTGAAGAATTGGGAAAAAAAATTAACTGTTTTATTTACACAATTCTCTAGAAAAGCATACCGAGTTCTGTCAGTTCACCTCTGTGGGCAATGACAAAGGCTTTGAAAAGCAGCAAAGCATGTCTGTTTTTTAATTAGGATGAGAGAGTGATGGAGGGCGACAGAAGAAAGGGACCCAATAATGATGAGGGCTGAAGGAGGAGGAGCAACACAGGCTGCGTTCAGGTCTCACCTTAGAGTGAGAAGGGAGATGCTAACCTGTTCTTATTCAAACTCATGACAAAAGTAATAGAGGAGGTGGATGATGTGCAAGCAAATGCGCTTGAGAACTACTTCAGGCGTCCATCACTGGGTCAGCATGGAGATTTAAATTCGTGATCTCACTTCAGAAAACTGAGTTACACCCTGTTATTTATTCATATCGACCGGAGAAACAACACAACTGCTCTTTGACTCTTTAAGCTTCTGA